>LR812543.1:40841571-40934071 GCA_903798195.1 Danio kyathit
AGGAATTTTTCACAGTATTTACTATAATTTTTGTTTTTCTTAAAGTCTTATTTGTTTTATTTAGGCTAGAATAAAAGCAGTTTTTAATTTTTTTTTAATACCATTAAGCCCCCTTAAGCAATATTTTTTTTCTATTGCCTTGCTAACAAAGCGTTTGGAGCAGCTTCACAGCAACATTTAGCTTTTGTGGACTTACTTTACAATCAAAGCACGAGGAATATAATGAAGACTGAGACTGTAGGAGCTCCAGGCTAGAGGAGTAACCCGAGAACACAAACCACAGCAGAGACATGAACACCATCCCAAAACCACACACACACACACACCTACCTGCACTGTAAAAAAAAAAAAAAAAAAAAAAAAAAAAAGATTTGACAGTCATGACAAATATATATTTCTTAAGGAGGTAAATAATATTGACCTTAAAATGGTTGAAAAAAATAATAATAATTGTTTTTTATTCTAGCTGAAATAAAACAAATATTATATTATATTATATTATTTGTTATTATTTTATATTATATTATATTATATTATATTATATTATATTATATTATATTATATTATATTATATTATTTGTTATTATATTATATTATATTATATTATATTATATTATATTATATTATTTGTTATTATTTTATATTATATTATATTATATTATATTATATTATATTATATTATATTATATTATTTGTTATTATATTATATTATATTATATTATATTATATTATATTATATTATATTATATTATATTATATTATATTATTTGTTATTATTTTATATTATATTATATTATATTATATTATATTATATTATATTATATTATTTGTTATTATATTATATTATATTATATTATATTATATTATATTATTTGTTATTATATTATATTATATTATATTATATTATTTGTTATTATATTATATTATATTATATTATATTATATTATTTGTTATTATTTTATATTATATTATATTATATTATATTATATTATATTATATTATATTATATTATATTATATTATATTATATTATAGGGCTTCACAGTGGCGCTGTGGGTAGCACAATTGCCTCACAGAAAGAAGGTCACTGGTTTGAGCCTCGGTGGGGTCAGTTGGCATATCTGTGTGGAGTTTGCATGTACTCCCCGTGTTGCCGTGGGTGTTCTCTGGGTGCTCCGGTTTCTGCCACAAGTCCAAAGACATGTGCTATACTGTAGGTGAATTGGGTAAGCTAAATTGTCCATAGTGTATGAGTGTAAATGAGTGTGTATGGATGTTTCCCAGTGATGGGTTGCAGCTGGAAGGGCATCTGCTGCTTAAAACATATGCTGGATAAGTTGGCGGTTCATTCCGCGGTGGCGACTCCAGATTAATAAAGAGACTAAGCAGAGAAGAAAATGAACAAATAAAAGCAGTTTTTAATTTTTTAAACCATTTTAAGGTCAATATTTTTAGCCCCCTTAAGAAATATTCTTTGCTTATTCTGAAGATTTCTGGTTTCTTTTACCCATCGACTTCCATAGTAGGAAAAAAAAACTCTAGAACTCAATGGGTGCAAAAAAAAAACAGCATTCTTCAAAATATCTCCTTGTGTTTAACAGAAAAAATAAGAAACTCAAATAGGTTTGAACAAGTACAGTACAAGGCAAGTAAAGTAGGAAGAAGATCGATAAGGTACAGCAGAGGACCGAGAACAGAACCTTGAGGGACTCCACAGCTAACAGAGTTGAGAATGGACTTTGTACAAACTGTGCACGTTTGGAAAGATAACCAGGAAAGACGAATACCAGAAATGCCAATAAAAGGCAAACGCTTCCACAAGACAGTACAGTTAAAGTCAGAATTATTAGACCGCCTGTATATTTTTTTGCTCCAATTTCTGTTAAATGGAAAGATTTTTCCAACACATTTCTAAACATAATAGTTTTACCTCATTTCGAATAACTGATTTCTTTTATCTTTGCCATGATGACAGCACATAATATTTTTAAGACACGCTTAAAGTGACATTTAAAGGCTTAACTAGGTTAATTAGGGTAATTAGGCAGGTCATTGTATAACAGTGGTTTGTTCTGTAGACAATCAAAAACAAATATTGCTTAAGAGGACTAATAATATTGACCTTAAAATGCTTTAAAAAAATTAAAAACTGCTTTTATTGTAGCCGAAATAAAACAAATAAGATTTTCTCCAGAAGAAAAAATATTATAGGAAATACTGTGAAAAATTCCTGAATCTGTTAAACATCGTTTGGGAAATATTTGAAAAATCATCACAGGAGGGCGAATAATTTAGATTCAACTCTATACATTTTTATTTTTATACCCAACATTGGTTGTGAAGAGCGTGGCGGACGGACTGTCCCGTCTGAGACTCAGCGGTGCCTCGCTTTAGTACTCAGGAATTAAACAAGATGTTTGAGTGCGACCACAGACAACCAATGCCATGACAACAGCACTGGCTCAAAGAAAGCATGAGGAATGTTCAGCGGATTAGCACTGCTCTTTTCCTCTGTGAGTGGACATTCATTAGTCAGGACTCGGCTACGAGACACACAGTCCTTCAGCTTCAGAAACGGGGCTCAAATTAGTGAAAAACTCATAAGAGGAGCCTCTATGCGGAGCTCAGGTAACCGGCCGTGAGACTCGACCCAAAGTGAAATCTGATGCACACACTAGCTGGAGGCCAAAAACACACAATCAAACCTCTGTTCTGGCTCTCTGGAATGAGCTTCAGATCAGCTTTAGGTCTGTGTGAAATCAAAATGTGTGACGTTTATTTTGCTAGCTCGCATTGTTATTCTTTAGACCAGGGGTGTCCAAACTTGGTCCTGGAGGGCCGGTGTCCTGCAGATTTTAGCTCCAACTTGCCCCTGCTGAAAAATCCAGCTTAAACCAGCCTAAGATGGTTGGCTGGTTTTAGCTGGTCGACCAGCCTGGTTTTAGAGGGGTTTTGGCCATTTCCAGGCTGGTTTCCAGCCATTTCCAGCCTGGTCTTAGCTGGTCAGGCTGGAAAATGACCAGCTTAAACCAGCTAAAACCAGCTTGACCAGCCTGGTTTAAGCTGGACATGGCTGGTTTTGGCTGGTCAAGCTGATTTTAGCTGGTCAACTCCCAGCCTGACCAGCTAAGACCAGGCTGGAAATGGCTGGAAACCCCTCTAAAACCAGGCTGGTCAACCAGCTAAAACCAGCCAACCATCTTAGGCTGGTTTAAGCTGGATTTTTCAGCAGGGGCCTCAACACACCTGCACATATGTTTCTAGAAAGAGCTTGATTAGCTAGCCCAGGTGTGTCTGTTGGGGTTGGAACTAAAGTTTGCAGGACACCGGCCCTCCAGGACCTAGTTTGGACACCCCTGCTTTAGGCGGATGATTAATGCTTCTTTCAGTAGTCTTCAATCAAATTCTGAGCATTCGCTTCTGCTTTTTAAGGGTCGGTCCTTCTGTGACGATGTCAGATTGACGTTTCAGCCACAATATTCTTAGCCACGCCCCTTTTACCGGTAGTTTGCTATCATAGATATATACACTAGATATCACATAGGGACCCTGAGCATGCGTCAATAGCGCCGCCACATTGGTACAGTGCTCCTAGGACAAAAGTCATTCAACCGCACTAGTCAAGACAGTGTACCAATGTGAAGATGCTGGACTTTAGCGCTGTGTACGGGTGTAGTAACGAGCAAACAAAGAAAACAAAGCACAAAGGCATCACATTTCATAGGTAAGATTTAGTTTTTTTATGTTTTTGTATGTTATGAACTTTTGTGCTTAACAAGTAATGTTATTGATGATAATACTCTTACTGCATTCACCATGAGGCAAAGTAGCACCAACTCGCACTAAATTCTAGACTTATGCTAGTTTTGTTGAATAAAATAAGAAAACGATGTTATGAAATATGACAACAAGACGCTGCGGTGCTAGAAACTTGTATTATTGTCGGCTAAATGAGCGAGTCGTTCATAACGGAGATTCATTCACAAACGAATCGCTCCCTCCGTCAGAATGTGAAGTGAAAGCAGGAGAGGGGGTGTGTTTCAGGACATGGATTAGATCAAATTAAACAGGGAAGGAGGATAATGCATTTCCATGCACACAAACACACGCTCTTTGTCGGCAATGCCCGTGCGGTCACATCCATCAATGTAGAAAAGTGATGTAAAATTATAATATTTCGTAATTGAAAAGGTTTTTTGCATACTGACCACCGGGGAAAACTCCCGATCATAGATATATGTGTATATGTGTATTTCTCTGGCTTTGGATGGCCACAGTCCTCCACTTCACCTTGGTCCCGCATTCATTTCAAAGGAGCGCTACCCTGTACTAAAATGGCGGCTCTATTGACGCATTCGTTCTAATAGATAACAGCAGGGTAGGCGACATCTAATGTATACATCTACGGTTTGCTATGAGTAAATGAAAAGAAAAGAAAGCCCCGCCTCCCTACTCAATATTCGTTTTCAGTTGGAAGCACATCAACAAACTTAAAGTCCACATGAACTGGAAGCTGCAACCCTTTTTTCATACTGTGATGCAGCTCCTAGAGAAACGGAATATAAAATGAGAGCAGTGGGCGTGGCTTGTTTTTTTCCTACTGCGAGCTGATTGGATGTAGTAAAGTAGGGATTTCATTCAGGAAGATCAGGAAAAGGGTTTGGGGAGAGTTATTAACACACTCCTCCTGCTCACCATTTCTGTTTGTTCTCAAAACTGACAGCTGGAGGGGGCGTGGTTAAGTATGTTAGCCACGCCCAATACCTCAGACCTAATCTGAAAATTTAACTAAAAACAAACAGGAAGTGCATTTTCAGATTTTAATCAAAGATTACAAGAGCAAACAATGGTTTTCTTAATGACATGCACAGATGAATTGTTCACCACAAAACCAGCAATGAGAGCTCACAAAATCAATATGGTTAGTTTGATTTCATTTGTACTTTAAACTGACAAGACTAAACGGATGAATATCTCTGAAATGCAATGGAAACTTACAGGAAGTGCCCGTCTGTGCAGCTGCTGCAAACCTCCGGATCGTCTGTTGAGGACACAAAACAAACAAATATTTTATTGAAGCCACTTCCAGGATAAAGATTCAATCCCAGTTTACATTAAAGGCACAACATGTAAGAGTTTTTTCAGTCACGCTTTTTTAAAATGTACAATTCATGTTATGATCAAACCATTAACAAAGCAATAACTAAGAGTTTTAGCTCAATAAACTAATTCAGTTAATGTGTGGTTTTATCAACTGCAGGACTTTATACATATTAAAATACTGCATAAACATTCATTTTTTTTTTCACGGCTACAGTATATTATTTACCTCCAACCAGATCTAGTGCTACGTTCAAGTCTTCCTGAGACATTAGTTAATAAATTAGCTAAGTACGTTATCAGATCAGTTTTAGGAGTTTGTACATCTTTTATTGAGACATTAATAGAAGTTAATAGTCTCTTGTTGGCCTGTTTAGCACAGCCCACCATGCAACAAACAATAAGCTGAGTGCATTTATTTCACAGGTTTGCTATATTTTTGACAAAGTCAATTTTAATGCGCAGTGGGTAGCACAATCGCCTCACAGCAAGAAGGTCACTGGTTTAAGCCCCGGCTGGGTCAGTTGGCATTTCTGTGTGGAGTTTGCATGTTCTCCCCATGCTGGTGTGGATTTCCTCCGGGTGCTCCGGTTTCCCCCACAGTCCAAACACATGCGGTACAGGTGAATTGGGTAAGCTAAATTCTCCGTAGTGTATGTGTGAATGTGAATGTATATGGATGTTTCCCAGTGATGGGTTGCAGCTGGAAGGGCATCCGCTGCGTAACATAAAACATATGCTGGATAAGTTGGCAGTTCATTCCACTGTGGTGACCCCAGATTAATAAAGTCACAATACATTTGAAGCAGATTATTGTTTACAATGACATACTCAGTCCATTTTTGACAATACTTGTTGCACTTTTTTTGAATCAAGTCTTGGGTTAAACGTCAGTCTCTTCATACAGTGTACTTCCTTTACAATCCCTATCTATTGAGCCCTTGTTGGAGGATCAACCAGAAACCGTTTTCAAGTTATGGCTTTTCTGCCACTTACTAAATGTATTGAATTAAGTATTTGTCAATAGTTGGAATAATTTCTGGTATTTTCTCAAGGTATAATGTAATAAATGAGTAGTCCAATTCTTCAATTATATTTATTATGATTATATATATATAAATATGACACATACAGTTGAAGTCAGTATTATTCGCCCCCTTTTGAATTTTTTTTTTCTTTTTTAAATATTTCCAAAATTATGTTTAACAGAGCAAGGAAATTTTCACAGTATGTCTGATAATATTTTTGCTTATGGATAAAGTCTTATTTGTTTTATTTCGCCTAGAATAAAAGCAGTTTTTAATTTTTTAAAAACCATTTTAAGGTCAAAATTATTAGTCCTTTTTAGCTATATTTTTTCTGATAGTTTTTAGAATAAACCATCGTTATAAAATAACTTGCCTAATTACCCTAACCTGCCTAGTTAACCTAATTAACCTAGTTAAGCCTTTAAATGTCACTTTAAGCTGTATAGAAGTGTCTTGAAAAATATCTAGTAAAATATTATTTACTGTCATCATGGCAAAGATAAAATCAGTTATTAGAAATGAGTTATAGAGAAATTAGGGGACTAAATAAACAGGGGGGCTAATAATTCTGACTTCAACTCTATATGACATATGATGTCATATGATATGACAATTATTATTATTTTTATGATCATTTTTCAAGATTTGAATTATATGTATTATAGATATTATCTTATTACTCAATGTAGATTTCTGATATGTTTTTGCACAAAAAAATCTTCAATAAAAATATATATATTTTTTAAAAATTAGCAGCTTTTTGCAGAATCAGTCATTTTCAACACGTACAGATGTAGCAGAAAAACCCATGTTTGCATTTTCTTATGTCACTGAACATTACTCTACCCAGGATTAGACACTAAATAATGTCATACACATAAAAATCGGCTGAGAATTTAAAAAATATTAGTGGCTATACTAGTATTCTGGCTCAGAGAAAGAGATGATTCCTGTTTTTGTGGCAGTTCTTCTGCTGACTCTTACTCTTTCTTCTCTTACAAATGGCCGTCGAAAGCAAATATGCCTTAAAAATGCATGCATATTTTGTAAGAAAGTGGAACATGCTTTATTTCGGAAATAAACAGCTCAGAAAACATCTTAAAAACTATATTCTGGTTGTTCTGCTTTCATTTCTGAGCATAAAACACATGCATGACAGAGAAACAACTGGCTGCAGTTATTACTGAGTGATTAATCAGAATATTGCATGAATTAATTGCACTGTTAATATCATAAAAGGATTATAAAAAAGTGTGTTATTCACCTGTGGAACACGTTTTACAGCCGATACCGCAGTCGATGCATTCTTGTGTGTCTGGGTCTTGAACCTGACCTGTGGAGCAGGAAGCTGCATTAGTGATAGCCACTTTGCATATGAATAATGCATGATTGTTAATGATTGATAATTCGTTTTTGTATTGAATTTGGCTGGATGAGTAGATTCCAGGGGCGACATGGTGGCTCAGTTGTTAGCACTGTCACCTAACAGCAAGAAGGTCGCTGGTTGGAGTGGGCGTTACTGTGTGGAGTTTGCATGTTCTCCCCATGTTGGCGTGGGTTTCCTCCGGATGCTCCGGTTTCCACCACAGTCCAAAGACATGCGCTATAGGTGAATTGAATAAACTGAAATGGCCGTAGTGTATGAGTGTGTGTGTGAATGAGTGTTTGTGGGTGTTTCCCAGTACTGGGTTGCAGCTGGAAGGGCATCTGCTGCATAAAACATATGCTGGAATAGTTGGTGGTTCATTCCGCTGTGGCGACCCCTGCTATATAAGGGGACTAAGCCGAAGAATGAATGAGTGGATTTCAGCTCTTGTTTGTTTCCATTGATATAATCATTTACAGAGGAATTCATATTTAAGGAAACTTCCGGGGAAAATGGTTTTAAATACCAACTGAAATAGTGTAATGAATAATGTTGATGATGTTAAAGTCATGTGACTGTGGTGTAGTTTGCTCATAGGCCCACATGGAATCCATGCACGCACGCAGAAATACACATATTTCCGCAGATGGTTTAGCCTATCTTTAAGTCTATTTATTTACTTATGGAAATAGATGTTTATTCAGTTTTCATATTATTATTGACTAATAGGCATCATGGTGGCGCAGTGGGTAGTACGATCACCTCACACCAAAAAGGTTTCTGGTTCGAGCCCCGGCTGGGTCAGTTGCCATTTCTGTGTGGAGTTTGCATGTTCTACCCGTGTTGGCGTGTGTTTCCTCTGGGTGCTCCGGTTTCCCCCACAGTCCAAACACATGTGCTATAGGGGACTTGGGTAGGCTAAATTGGCCGTAGTGTATGCGTGTAAATTTAAGGGTGTATGGGTGTTTCCCAGTGTGGGGTTGCAGCTGGAAGGGCATCCACCGCATAAAACATATGCTGGATAAGTTGTCGTTTCATACTGCTGTGGTGACCCCTGATAAATAAAGGGACTAAGCTGAAAAGAAAATGAATGAATGAATTATTAACATGCAAATGTTTGAGTTATTTACAATAAAGTTTGTAATATGTTTTAGCAAATCTATTATTTGAGAGACTTGCTATGTTTACCAAACAAGTGGATCTAATTGGATTTGCTTTGTAAACTGTAAAAGTTAAAAAGTTATTGTTGTTTTAGGTTTTTAGTTACTATACTCACATAAATACGCAGATTTTGAACAAAATTCTGCACAGAAATGGCAAAATAAAATGTCTGCAGACTGCGTCTGGCCCTACTCATAGCCTATGTTTATGTTTTTACTTGTGGCAGCTGTAATTAAGGTTTAAGTTTATAAAAATGAGAACATTTGTGAAAAATATTTTGGTGGGAAAATATGTGCGACAATCATTTGACTATTGCCGGTCGCAAACTTTATTTTCTGCAATAATCCATAGGCCAGTGAAAAAAGTTAAGATTGTGTTGTCGGAACAGAATTGATGTGAATTTACGGACTGACCTGTGAAAATACATCAGGTTATCTCTTTAAATGAACACTCCACTTTTATTTATTTTTTGCAAAAAGGCTCATTTTACAATCCCTCCAGAGTTGAACAAAATACATTTTGAATATGTTCAGCTGATATGATCAGGTCTGGCGGGAGCACTTTTAGCTTAGCTTAGCATAGATCATTGAAACAGATTAGACCGTTAGCATCTCGCTCAAAACATTCAAAAAAGAGTTTCGATAATTTTTCTAATTAAAGCTGGACTCTTCTGTAGTTACATCGTGTACTAAGACTGACAGAAAATGAAAATTTGATATTAATATACAGTTGAAGTCAGAATTATTAGCCCCCCTGAATTATTAGCCCCCCTGTTTGTTTTTTTACCGAATTTCTGCTTAACTGAGAGAAGATTTTCTCAACACATTTCTAATCATAATAGTTTTAATAACTCATCTCTAATAACTGATTTATTTTATCTTTGCCATGATGACAGTAAATAATATTTGACTAGATATTTTTCAAGACACTTCTATACAGCTTAAAGTGACATTTAAAGGCTTAACTAGGTTAATTAGGTTAACTAGGCAGGTTAGGGTAATTAGGCAAGTTATTGTATAATGATGGTTTGTTCTGTAGACTATCGGGAAAAAAAAATAGCTCGAAGGGGCTAATAATTTTGACCTTAAATTGGCTTTTAAAAAATGAAAAACTGCTTTTATTCTAGCCGAAATAAAACAAATAAGACTTTCTCCAGAAGAAAAAATATTATCAGACATACTGTGAAAATGTCCTTGCTCTGTTAAACATCATTTGGAAAATATGGGGGGGCTAATAATTCTGACTTCAACTGTATGTAGGAACTATACTCTCATTGTGGTATAATAATTATGCAACTTTGCTGCTGTACCATGGCTGAAGCAGGAGCAATAATATTACACAGCGCTGTTTCCAAGGACTATGTTGCGAAAAATGTCTAATTTAGCAACAGTTTCTATTTCTGCAACAAAACAACAGCATAAACTAATATGGCAATGATCGCCTCAGGTACTGATTCAGTGTTGAATGCTACCACTGAGTTTGAACACCATTTTGCATGACATTTATTGCCGTACTACTTAATAAAGCAATATCACGCAGCCATTGTTCTGTAAATAAACCTGTGTCAGAAGCAGAAAGAGACTCACCAGCTCCACATAGGACGGTCAGACAGACGCCGCTCTGCAGCCGGTATCCCTCTCTGCATTTGGCACACACACTGGCATCAGCACAGATCTCGCAGTTGGACATGCACGGCAGACAGGTGTACTGCTCTCGGTCCGCATAAAACTCTCGTGGGCAGTGAAGTCTGCAGTGGCCCTGATACAGGAAACGCTCCTTTCCATCTTGATCTGAAATCAGCCACAAATAACCCTGAACATGAAGCATCCAAATGTCCTTAAAGGGATAGTTCACGCAAAAATGCAATTTCTGTGATCGTTTACTCTCCCTTTATTTGAGTTTCTTCTGTTGAACACAAAGTGGGGTTTATTTATACACTAATTTCGAGAGGATCACGTGCTTATGATTGAACACAGCTGGTATCGCTTAACTCTGCATATTGCGCCAATCAGATGAACACTGACACACTATAAATTACCAGAGCTTTTTGCTCCAGTCATCTTCGTTTGAAGAATCCCCCCTTCCACCCCTACTCCTCCCCTTCACCGATAGGGCGGCACGGCGGCCAGTGGGTAGCACTGTTGCCTCGCAGCAAGAAAGCCGCTGGTCCGTTCCTCTCCGGGCCAGTTGGCGTTTCTGTGCGGAGTTTGCATGTCCTCCCCGTGTTCGCGTGGGTTTTTCTCGGGTTCTCCGGTTTCCTCCCACCATTCAAAGACAGGCACCATAGAAAAATTGACTAATCAAAATAGCATTCCAAGGCAACTCTTAGTCAGATATATCCCAGCAGTTCACAGTAGGGGAGTTCTCGAGACGCACCTGAGCTCAAACTCTCCTCTCGCCCTCAAAAACGGGTGGGAGCCCCGGGCTCAAGGATATTCTGAGCTTAGGGCTCTCTCCCGGGACAGCATGCCAAACACGCTTTATTAACAATCATCAGCTAAGTGTGAACTCTTGAAAGAAGATATTTTGAAAAATGCTGGTTAGTTACTAGCTTAAACTAGCAGCCATGCTTCAAAACATACAGCATGTCCTGGGATTTTTTTTAATAGGGCTGTCAGAGCGATTGAACACATAAGAAGATATTCTGAAGAACGTTGGAAACTGGGAACCGCTGACTTCCATAGAAAGAACAAAAAATACTATGTAAGTCAATAGTTACAGGTTTCCAACGTTCCTCGAAATATCTCCTATAGTGTCCAACAGAAGAAAGAAACTCGTGACGGGCGAGTAAAACATGACAGAATTGTCATTTTTGGGTGAACTATCCCTTAAGCTGGTCATATGCTAGTCTTAAGCATGAGCTACAGTAGTTACTATCTTCAAAACATGCAGCATGTCCTGGGTTTTTTTTCAACAGTGCTGTCAGATAAGAACAGGAAACTGAGACTTCCATTCACATGGATTTATCATTGCATTATGTTGTCCGACTGTAAATCCATATGTTGTTTGTTGTAGTGATCGTTCATCCAACAATTACAATTCTGACATCATGTTCCAAACTTGAGTTTCTTTCTTCTGTTGAACACAAAAGAAGATATTTAGAAAAATGCTGGTCAACTGCTCTCATTAACTATTGAAGGCGATGTGTGCAAAAAACCTGCATCCTTCAAAATATCATAAAAGTTTAAAATCACATGAGGGAAAATAAATGAGGTAATTTTCATGTTTTGTGAAGTCTCCCTTTAATATATAATGATCTAAATACAGAGATCTGTTGTGATTTTGAATATAAAAGCTTTTTATACTGCATTTTAAACTGCTTTAACACTGATATCTAATCAGCCAATCACATTTCAGCAACTCTGTGCATTTAAACATGCGGATGTGGGCAAGTTGATCTGCTGAGGTTCAATCTGAGGTTAAAAATGACTTTGGATGAGGCATGGAGGGTTTGAACACATAAGAAGATATTCTGAAGAATGCTGGAAACTGGTAACCATTGACTTCCATAGTAAGAACAAAAAATATGGAAGTCAATAGTTACCAGTTTTTAACATTCTTCAGAATATCTTCTTATGTGTTTAAACCCTCTGATAAAAACAGCCATACCTATTCCAAAGTCATTTTAGTCTAGTAAATTTTGGGTGATCAATCCCTTAAGCTGGTCATGTGCTAGTGTTAAGCATGAGTTAGTTACTAGCTTAAACTAGCAGCCATGCTTCAAAACGTACAGCATGTCCTGGGTTTTTTCAACAGGGCTGTGAGTGGGTTTGAACAAGTAAGAAGATATTCTGAAGAATGTTGGAAACTGGTAACCATTGACTTCCATAGTGAGAACAAAATGGACTATGGAAGTCAATGGTTACAGGTTTCCAACGTTCCTCAAAATATCTCCTTTAGTGTCCAACAGAAGAAAGAAACTCGTGACGGGCGAGTAAAACATGACAGAATTGTCATTTTTGGGTGGACTATTTCTTACATATGCTAGTCTTAAGCATGAGTTAGTTACTAGCTTAAACTAGCAGCTATGCTTCAAAACATACAGCATGTCCTGGGTTTTTTCAACAGGGCTGTGAGTGGGTTTGAACACATAAGAAGATATTCTGAAGAATGCTGGAAACTGGTAACCATTGACTTCCATAGTAAGAACAAAAAATATGGAAGTCAATAGATACCAGTTTTTAACATTCTTCAGAATATCTTCTTATGCGTTTAAACCCTCTGATAAAAACAGCCATACCTATTCCAAAGTCATTTTAGTCTAGTAAATGTTGGGTGATCAATCCCTTAAGCTGGTCATGTGCTAGTCTTAAGCATGAGCTAGTTACTAGCTTAAACTAGCAGCCATGCTTCAAAACATGCAGCATGTCCTGGGTTTTTTCAACAGGGCTGTCAGATAAGAACAGGAAACTAAGACTTCCATTCACAAATATTAGACAGTCGAAAATTGGCTATTCTGATGAGTTTGCGGAGATCTTTGGATTATGGGGTCCGAATTTAAATCCATATGTTATAGGGATAGTTCATGTAAAAGTTACAGTTCTGTCATCATATTTCAAACTTGAGTTTCTTTCTTCTGTTGAACACAAAGGAAGATATTTTGAAGAAAGCTGAAAACCTGTAACCATTGACTTCTGTTGTAAGAAAAACAAATACTATAGAAGTCAATGGTTACCGGTTTTGGTCAAAATATAAGTGTTCAGGTTTAGGCTTACACTTAGGGTTATGTGCTTCATCGTTATTAGCCTATATTTCTCTCTGATATTGGCAGTGATTTACAGTTACGGGTTTATAGGGTTTAGGTTTGGACTGCATTGATGTTCCAGGATCAACAAAGTGTGTTGAGGAAATTGACTAACTTCAATATCAGGATGGGCTGGTTTATAATATATAACCAAGAGTATTAAAATGCTGGGCTTTTCTACACCCTGATGGTTGAATGGATGACTAGCTTTCACTTAATAAGTTACTGTTTTATCACAGTGTCAGGAGTTATTCAGATGAGTGAATTAATTTTAAGGGAGGTATGAATGAATGTTTTGGAGGTAATGATTTTAGTGAAAATGAAGTGTGTTGGATTTTTTCGTTTTAATTAGTGCAATGCATCTGACTTGTGAGTTTTTGTAATTCTACATTTGCATTTGTATTTTCTTTACAGCAGCAAAATACTGATTGCATTTTTCCACATTATTGTAATGTAAATGTTGAGGTATTGTGTTTAGGGATAGTTCACCCCACAATGTAATCATTTACTCCATTTACTTGTTTCAACCTTTTTGAGTTTACTGTTAAGCACAAAAGATATTTTAATGAAAACCAGTAACCATTGACTTATACACTCACCGGCCACTTTATTAGGTACACCTTTCCAACTGCTTGTTAACGCAGATTTCTAATCAGCCAATCACATAGCAGCACCTCAACGCATTTAGGCATGTAGACATGGTCTAGATGATCTTCTGCAGTTCAAACCGAACATCAGAATGGGGAAGAAAGAGGATTTAAGTGACTTTGAACGTGGCATGGTTGTTAGTGCCAGACGGGCTGGTCTGAGTATTTCAGAAACTGCTGATCTACAGGGATTTTCACGCACAACCATCTCTAGGGTTTACAGAGAATGGTCTGAAAAAGAGAAAATATCCAGTGAGCGGCAGTTCTGTGGGCGCAAATGCCTTGTTGATGCCAGAGGAGAATGGCCAGACTGGTTCCAGCTGATAGAAAGGCAACAGTGCCTCAAATAACCGCTCGCTACAACCGAGGTCTGCAGAAGAGCATCTCTGGACACACAACATGTTCAACCTTGAGGCGAATGGGCTACAGCAGCAGAAGACCACACTGGGTGCCGCTCCTGTCAGCTAAGAACAGGAAACTGAGGCTACAATTCACACAGGCTCACTCAATCCAATAGAGCTCCTTTGGGATGAGGTGGAATGGGAGATTTGCATCATGGATGGGGGGATGTGTATGTGTCAAGGGGAGGATGTGTCTGTGTCCAGTACCATTCAGAGACTTTATAGAGGCTGGAAAAACCGAAAAGTGGTGGGGTGGGGGGGCACTGGCAGCCATCGGAATAGTCGGCGATTCGTGGGTGTTATAGATTGTACCAAACAACTGAGGACCGGGGGGAAGGGGGAGAAATGACAAAACGGGAGATGGGTCTGAAATACGGGAGACTCCCGGGAAAAACAAGAGTGTTGGCAGGTATGTAGTGAGGTGTACCTAATAAAGTGGCCGGTGAGTGTATAGTGTTTGCTTTTCCTACAATGGAAGTCAATAGTTACTGGTTTCCATCATTCATTTTGTGTTCAACAGAATAAAGAAACACATTAGGCTTTGGAACCACTTGAAGTCAAGTATAAATAGTGCGTAAATATTCATTTTTAGGTGAACTATTCCTTTAATGCATCCATTTCTTGCAGGTCTATGACGTGAAATATGAACTGGACGTATTCTTGGCTTGCTTTGTGACATTAATGCATTAAAAGATTCAAAGCCACATTACAGTAAATGCTCGTTCTTTCTGCAAACATACACTAACACAGATGAATCTCAGATATGGACATCTGTTCATGTCTATCATGAACTCGTCTTTAAATAGAAAGAGAAGCACAGATCTGACTGACAGGGTTTTTCTCCAAGGCAGAGACACATAAACAAGGCCTACAGAGAGTGAATGGGCTCTTCTGGCGTGGTTGTGTTGGTTGAACACTGCTGGATGCGAGACCTCCCCCTTCAAGCGTCTCAGATTAAGAGTTACAGCACTCTGCTTTCAGACGCTTGAAAAGAAGGGATGGCAGCCATGAACGCCTACTGAACACAATTCAGAAGAGTTTGTTTTGTGGTTTGCTAATGGCTGGAGTGTTCTGGATTCTTAAAAAAATACATATAAGTGCATAGTAAAAGTGCATCGTGTATATATAGTGTTTGTAATTTGGGGCACAACAGAAAATATGGTTTAGTGTAGTTCAATACTAAAAGGCTAGCTTTAGGGCACAGTGTGCATTTAAATCTGAAAAGGATTGTTGAGATTGAGGCTGAGGTATTTTTTAAGCATGTACAAACAGAAAGTTTATCAGCTTTCACAAAAATGAAAAGAAGTGGTCTCCACTTTTCCCACTCCCACATCTTATGTTTGTTTATATATATATCAAGGTTTCCGCTACATTCATTCATCCGTGGCGGGCCGCCACGCCAAAATTTATCCCGCCACGGCTACATTACAACTTCTCATTTAAAACATTTAGTCGTGTTTTTTATAGCGGATTATAATCGCACCAAAACATATTAGAGGTAAACCGCGCAAACTTTTCTGTAACCGTAGTAGTGCTGTGCGCTATTTGTTCAACCCTTTAAGGTGACATGCTGACTGACTCTCTGACAGACTGACTGACAGGTGCGTGAGTCCAGCAAACACCGCGTAGCTTTCAGTTAAGATGAACACAGTTTCCATAAGTATACTTTATTGATAAAGGTCAATGGCTCTGCATACATTGACTTTATCTTGCTGGAGTTTATAGCCGTTTCACTTTACTTCAGTACAAAAACACACTAAATCGCGCTTCAGCAGCGCTTACTGGAGAGCGCACGAGAAGATCTGCACTTGAACGTGTAAATTTGAGTGCGTGCAAGAAGTTCTGTGCACGAACAGAGGAAATCGGCGCGCAAGCAAAGAGATTCGCATGCTCGTATTACATGAATGCTATCTCGACTTGTAATACTGCGTGTAATATTTGTCTTTGAAATAGTTGGCAGATCTGTGTAAAAAAAAAAGTCCTGCCGCCACAGCTGTAAAAAAATCCTAGAGGAAACACTGTATATATATATATATATTGTATATATACAACTGTTCTGTCTGGTTCTCGAATCTGATTGGCTGATAGCCCTACGATATTAAAGTAATATCAGCACTCGTACAGCCTCCTCACCCTAGTGTATTACTCCGCCCACATGAGTGGCAAGCAGAGGACTACAGTTTGACAAATCATCACCTTGGAATTATAAGGTTCTATCTGCGTTCTGAATGATTTTGAGATACTGAGCTTCAAAGTCTTTGCATTCCATAGCAAACAGTATGTGTGTAACATTTGTTTTTTTAAATAAAAAGTTTTAAAATGTAAACAACTTATAAAAAAACATCACATAATGTAAATAAGTTGTCATTTAATAAGAATATTTCAATAAGTCAATTTTGACAAAAATGTCAGATAGAACCTTATAATTCTAAGGTGACGAAATATTGCAGCTGTTGGACAACATAATGTACTTTTGAGGCTTTTTTAGGCAGGAACGTAGTTGTTTAGATTGCAAATATGCAGTTTATTCAAAAGGATAGTGGCTGTTTTAAATATTTATAATTTCGGAGATACAGGTGTTGGTGGCCATCAGCCTGTAATACCTAGCAGAGCAAAGACAATTGACGTTCCGGCATAAGATGGCGACCAAGACCGCATAATAAGTCCTTAGGGAGAAAAACAGCATTTTCTCAGCGTATGTTTCAAACTACAGCTGAACAAATCTTTATAAAACAGGTAAGTGACATTCTAAGTTGATCTCTCTCTTTTGTATTTTGTAGTGCTGTATTTATACCATAGTAATCTGCTAGTGTTTGCTTTGGCTTTGGCTTTTTCCGAATTAATTATTGTCATCTCCAGATTGCAATGGAAATACTGGGAAATCTCTGTAGACTGATGCCATTTCATGCCGTTCAGCCTTACAATCTTAAAATGTGAGCAAAATCACCTGTTTTGTCATCATTTTAGACATTACACAAGAGAATCATTCAAATAGCTCTAAAGTGACGTTTGTGAATTAGTGACGACTTCTGCTGTTCTGACGTCAGCCGCAGATGTGTATGAGTGGTGGAAGAAAGTAGTTCCTCTCACAAAAGTGTTTTTGAGACTCTTCATGTTAGATTTTCTTTATTATATACACAATTATGCCGTCGAACTGTAGTATAAAGGCAATATCACACTCGTAGCAGTGTAATATGGCTGTTAGTCGTCACTGGTGGAACACTAAGGCACTCATCCTGCCGATATACAGCCATATTGCACTGCTACGATTGTGATATTGCTCATATGTATTAGGGCTGTACAATATATAATTTCAGCATCGATATCGCAATGTGCGCATCCGCAATAGTCACACCGCAGAATCTACAGTGTTGAATCGGTATTATTATTGACCAGAATTAAAAAAACACAATTGAAAACTCTCATGATTTTGAGTTTTTGCAACGTTTAAACAAAGTTACCAAAACATTTATTATTTATGTGTGGTTTTATCATTTAAATCCATTTCAAAATATTGAGGCATAAAAAAATTACATTTTTAACTTTAAGGAAAATAAATTGCATATATATATGATGAAGACTATATGGTGTTATTTTACATTTGATTAATAAGCGTATGTATCTAAATATTGCTAGACTTCATATTGAACGGTCTATTTTATTTGTAGGGTATTGTTGCTGTACTATATCTCTCAATGTTTGTAATTGATTTAATTTATTATATGTAGATACACTACCATACAAAATCTTCCCAATGTATAAAAAATTATGAATTCTTTCCAGATAGACGTATTCATTTAATTTGGTGAAATGATATATTCAATATCACAATATATTGCAAAGAAAAATAAAATATCCCGCTGAATATTTTTCGATATCGTGCAGCCCTAGTATATATATATATATATATATATATATATATATATATATATATATATATATATATATATATATATATATATATATATATATATATATATATATATATATACAGTTGCAATCAGAATTATTGAACCCCCTTTGAATTTTTTTTTCTTTTTTAAATATTTCCCAAATGATGTTTAACAGAACAAGGAAATTTTCACAGTATGTCTGATAATATTTTTTTCTTCTGGATAAAGTCTTATTTGTTTTATTTCGGCTAGAATAAAAGCAGTTTTTAATTTTTTAAAACCCATTTTAAGGTCAAAATTATTAGCCCCTTTAAGCTATATATTTTATCAATAGTCTACAGAACAAACCATCATTATACAATAACTTGCCTAATTACCCTAACCTGCCTAGTTAACCTAATTAACCTAGTTAAGCCTTTAAATGTCACTTTTAGCTGTATAGAAGTGTCTTGAAAAATATCTAGTAAAATATTATTTACTATCATCATCACAAAGATAAAATAAATCAGTTATTAGAGATGAGTTATTAAACTATTATGTTTAGAAATGTGTTGAAAAGATTTTCTCTTCGTTAAACAGAAATTGAGGAAAAAAATAAACAGGGGGGCTAATAAATCAGGGGGTTGAATAATTCTGATTACAACTGTATGTATATATATATATATATATATGTGTGTGTGTGTGTAATTTCATGATCTATTTGAGACTATTATTTTACCCATTTAAAAAATGAAAAAAATACTATAGTGTTTTTTAACTGTACTGTAGTAAAGTAGGCCTACTTGAATAAATCTGTGGTAATACACCTCTATGGCAATATAAAGAAAATACCAAATACTGTAGTTTTCTACAACTGTAAGGTGTATTACATTACACAGCCAACATGAAACGACGCTATAGTGATTTTTAGTAAATACTACGGTGTGTTTTTTTAACCATGCTATAGTAAAGTATGGAATACTGTGATATACTGCTGTTATTAACTATAGTGAACTGATAAACTAAAACACAGAGAAAATACAGCAGTACACTGTAGTTTTACTACAGTAAACTCTGGTGTATTGTAGTATAATATGCTCTGCTGCAGATTAATTCCAGTACTTTAGTATAGTTCAAAAACACTAAAGTATTTACTATAAATTGCTCTAGTATTTATTTTAAATGTGGGAGTTTGCTATATTCAAAGTATCCGCTGGGTCTTAAAGTCTTTCAAAGACTTTCAAATTTCAAAACTAAATTTTAAACCCTGAAAAGTCTTAAATTCCATGAAATATTGTGTTCTAGGTCTTAAATTATTTTTGTAAACCAATTGACCTAACACCTATCCAATCACTAGCATTCCAGCTCAATAAAAGTTTTAACAAAAGAGTATTTCTTAACTCCATTTACCAATATGGTTTAATTATCTTCCTAACAATAACATTTGTTTTTAATGGTTTTTAAATATTTTAACTGGGTCATAGGGAAAAATCTTTATAGTTTAGCCTTGTGTGAGTCTGAAATTTCATTCATAATGGTCTTAAAGTCTTACATTTGACTTGATGAAACTAATAGAAACCCTGATACTACTCATTACAGTTTCAGTTAATATAATTAAGTCTATTTTTATTATACTACTTTATAAATTGATACTACGATATAGTAGAGTTGTTAATACTATAATACAATATAATACACAAAAACACTATAGTATTAACTATACATTACTATAGTATTCTTTAATGTGGGTACTCACTGTATGTAACTGCATTATTTTGTACTGGTGTTCATTTTATGACACACTAATAGCGTTTTATTAAAGCTATATTCACTGAACAGTCAAAAATCGAATCGAATTAAAGGCAGAGTTCGCCAATAATCGATTCGTTCCGTTCTTCAAAATCACAGCAGGTTGTGGCTACTTTTTGGTTTAAAACGACCACAATTTCAACTCTTGCAGTAATTAAAAAGTGCGCAGGAGACTTTCATGTTTGAGGTCACTAAACAAACTCTGCTTTGAGGTAAAAGCGCTCTTTGTCATTTTGATAAATAGCGAGAGCGGCTTCATTGTTCGCCCGCGGCAGCAGCTGTGCGGAGGATACAATACTCGCCCGGAAAAACCCCTTTGTGGACCTGCACAATACGAGCAGAGATTCGCACCAGTCAACAGCCAAAACAAGAGAAAAAACATTTAAGATGTGGTCGTTTTACTTTAAATAAATAATGGAATTTAGCGTTTGTTTTATTTGACGAAATGTAAAACAAAGTAGGTCTGCAGAAAAGTCCAAAAAGACAAATTCATAGCCTATGTTTTTACATTCATAAATACATAAATAAAGTAATTTTAGGTTTATTTTATTTGACAAAATGTAAAACATAAGGCTAAGTTACAGACAAGTCCAAAAGACGGATTCATACACATTTAAAAAACACTGTCGATGATAAAACATATAACACACATAAATTACCCATTTCCTTCATGGTCCTCGATATTTAAAAAATAGATAAGCTAATCATAGGCTAAATGTTGTACCACAAGAAGACGTCAATGATAAACCATTATTTGACTTTTCTTCTGAAAATACTGTCAACTTGAATCACTTTAAACTCCTAACCCAAACAACGAAGCTAATATAACGTTAGGCTACAAAAAAAGTTAGCCCACAAAGTGTTAGCAACAAAACTTAGGCTAATTACAAACAACCCCTCATACTATTTACAGATCCAAATTTATAATTAAAATTAGCCTACGTAAATTGTCGTACTCTTTAAAACTAGAAATAGCCTACATTGCAACGGAGATATACAAGCAAAGATCTAGCCTACAAAGTGTTAGCAACCTAATTATACACAACCCCACATAATTACTGCTCCAATAATATAATTCAGATTACATAAGTTGTCGTATTCGTCTCAAATTCGTATTGAGAAGTAAATAAATCGATTTAAGAGTCGTCCTTCTGCGCATGCGCGTCCCAACCAACAGAGGCACCTGTTTGATTCGGATTGATTATAAAAGTGGACCATTTCTTACCCAAAGCGCAGGCTGTGCACTCGAAGAGCTCATGACCTTCACACTCGCCGCAGGTCGGGTGACACGAAACACACTGATTTTTCAATGGGAACTGTCCGCTGGGGCAGGATAACAGAGAGGAACCGGACTCAATGAACCCGAAACCGCAAAACGAGAAAACAAACAGCGTCAAACCGGCGTTCATCGTTTCGCTATGTGTTCCAGCGCATATACACACACATACACGCTTTCTCTCACACACACATTCACACACTAACACACACACGCTGAAGTGGGTCAGTCCTGCGCTGCCAATGACAACGAGCGGCTGAAGCACAAAACTTGCCCGACTGGGTTGTTTTGCATGGGATTGGTCAACAGTGCGGGTCCACCCATTCCTGAGGTCCGGACTGAGGAAAACACTGATGCACAGATGATGATGAGTAAATGATGATGAGGAATAAAACTGTTCACACACACATGCAGGTCTATATGAACTTGCTGATGAAGAACTGCGATTGAAGAGGATTCAGTGCAATGTTCCCTGATGTATACATTGTTGTATACAGCGTTAAATAATAAAATGTCTAATAATAATAATACTTTTAAATATACACAGCGTGAAATAATAACAAAAATAATAGTAATAAAATGTCTAATAATAATTTTAATTATACAGTGTGAAAATAATAATAATACTATTAATAATAGAAATAGTAAAATGTCCACTTTGTTTTTTTTCCATTTATTTATTTATTTATTTATTTATTTATTTATTTATTTATTTATTTATTTTTGTAATAATAACAATAGCAATAAAATGTCTAATAATAATTTTAAATATACACAGTGTGAATAATATTAATAGTAATAATAATAGTAATAATAGTAAAAAAAAGTGTAATAATAATTCTAAATATACACAATGTAATATAATAATAGTAGTAATATAATAATAATAATAATAATAATAATAATAATAATTTTAAATATACACAGTGTGATAATAATAATATTAATAATATTAAAATAATAATTATTTTAAATATACACAGTGTGAATAATAATAATAATAATAGTAATAAAATGTGTAGTAATAATAAACATTTTAAATATACAGTGTGAAATAATAATAATTATAATAAAATGTCTAATATAGTCTAATAATAATAATTTTAAATATACACAGTGTGAAATAATAATAATAAAATGTCTACTACTAGTAATAATAATAATAATAAAATGTCTAATAATAATAATATAATAATAATAGAACAAGTGATAAATAATAAATATGCACTTTGGTAATAATATAGTTAGTAGTACTTATTGTTATTATTATTTTTATTATTATTATTATAATCATTATTATAATCAATATTATAATTATTATTAATAAATAAAACAACCACAGCTGTTAACTTGGTTGAATGGTTACTTTACCATGATGTAAAATATGAGAAAAAATACACTACAACTGCAATTTCTATATTAAAAGCCTCTTGCGAAAGATTTTTGGCTGGTTTTACTCACTGTAGGGTCACTTTGCCCGCAGGAGGACTCTTGGAGATTCTGAACTGTTTTCAGCACAACAGCTTATTCATGATTTTATTGAAAAACATGCCTTCAGATTTATTAGCACTTGACTTCATATTTATTTGCTATTAAAATAATGTTATAGGAGAAAACTGGATGCTACAAACTAATTAAACATTTTGAATACAGAATGCGTAGTTATATATAATCTTAAAGACGGCTACAAAACCCTTTTTGCGAGTAAATAAATGATGTATTGGGTCTGTCCTGCTCCACAGTCGTGTGTTTAGCGCTATAATGACAGATGAGCAGCAGAGGGCGACAGTGACGAGGCAAAGCAATCTGCAATAGTCTGGGCAGGGGTGCCCAAACCTTTTCTTATGAAGGGCCAAAAACCAAACTTGATTGAGGCTAGTGGGCCGAAGGCAAATATAGTTATATTTATATTAAATATTTATTTAATAATATTTAAAAATGACTAAATAGCTTTATATTAACTAATACAGTATTTTTTACATTGTATAATGAACTTATCACAGTAAAAACAAAACAATCTCATTTATAAAGGAATTGCACTAGTTTTTGCCTTGATTTGCTCGCCGATGTCTTCTGCACAGCATTTTAATTTCAGTTTGCTTTTTTTGTAGCTTTGCAATAGAAAACGTTACGTAAAACAGTTACGTAAAAAAGTCAAATTAAAAATGACTCTGTGTTGAAGGCATTCGCCCTGTCGCCTTTGTTGATTGACATCTGAGATGTCATTTAGAATAGACTGTGTAATGAAAAAAGATTTAATACAAAAACAACAACAACAATAATACGCTTTTAAATAATGTGATGTTTATTTATTTGTCGATGAAACCAGGATTAATAAATATATTATTCAATGAAATTTAAATATCAAAATTAATTCGTAGTTAACATTTGTGTTCATTTTTTAAAAATTCTGGATTTTTTTTTATTATTCAAGTTTTTTATTATTTTTCTTCTGGTGCATGACAAACACATATTTCAAATGATCACTGGCAGTCAATTCTGTATTTTATTTTATTGCAGAATACACACTCAAAAAATATTTTGCTGCTTGTTGCTTATGTAAAATGAGCTGAAATAACACCATTCCTGAGATGATTTTCTGGGGGCAACTTAATTGTTTTGTGTTCAATCCACTTAAATGTGTTCATACACTGTAAAAAACTGCTGGATTCCAAACAATTGTCCCAACACAAATTAAGTTAACTTGATTGTTTTTTCAAATTTAAGTGGATTGAACATAATTAAGTTGTCACAAAAAACCCTCAAGAATTGTGTTGCTTCAACTCATTTTAAATTAGTAGCTTGAACAAGCAGTAAAAGTCTTTTTTTTTTTGAGTGTACCAGAGTAAGCCTACACAAACAAACACAAAGCGCAAATTATGCCAGTTTATTTTAATCACATGTTTTGATTTATATTACTGATCATATTGATTATTTCATAATAACTGTTTATTTATTTATTACTTTGTTTGTTTGAATAATGTATTGCTCAAGCTCATTTTCTTCAATGTACTGAAGTTATTTGTTAAGTTTAATTTAAGTTATTTAATAATAATTGTATTTATTAAGTCATTTATAAATTATTTAGAAAAATGGCATTAGGAAATAATTGTAGTAGTTTTTTTTTTTACTCTATCTGCATTTATTTATTTTTTATTTAGGCTATTTGTTTAGGCTATTATTTTTATTTATTCATTCATTTCAGTACAAGTTGTGAAATTTGATATTAATTTGTTGATGGAATATAATTAGGAAATAATCAACCTCAAAATAAGAGCGGTATATAAATACAGTGGATCACGTGTTATGTTTATTAATAACAACAGTACCAATAATCTCATGCGTTTATACGAAAGGGCACCATTAATAATCGTGCATTAAAATAAAATAAAAAAGTCCCTTCAGTTCAGCTGTTTTCCAGTGGTGGGCGGAGATTGCATCTCATTAAACACGTCATTCACTAAGCGTGAGAGGGGGAATGTGGGCGGGGTCTTCCTCTCCTTTACGTCATTCGAGGGATGAGGTGGGCGTGTCCTCCTCGCCACTGCTGCATCAGTGAATGACATGAGGATGTGAGAGAACAGCGGGCTGGGCATATGATTTCAAAGCCTTTCTCGAGCGGACTGATAAATATATGGACGATGAGGAATATAAGGACTGACTGAAGGAACGGTAAGACGCGTCTTTAATGCTTTATGAAAGCTGTAGGTACGAAGCTTGTATGAATCAGGGCAGGTGCACCTGTCTCCTGTACGTGCCCGGACCGCCAGAAGACGCATCTTGCGGGTATACAGTGTTTTTATTTATTTATTTTTCCAAATCGAGGCCGAACAAAGGAACTTGTCTGCGATGATGAATAGCCGATTATTTTGGCGGATGTTTGAGATATGGGCGTCTTTCCAGCAGCATCCAAATGCATTGCGAGATGCTTTTCTTTGTCTGTGGACACATTATATCACTATACATCTGTATGGGCTGAGACTGTTGCGTAACCGAGAAATCCGGTTATGGATTAGCAAAATGATGATTGAATATATTAGGTTTGATGTCAGGAGATGATGATGCTGGATGCGTGCTTGCTTAATTTTATGTGCACAAAATCACAGGATGAAATCAGCGTACTGTGTGTATGTATGTGTGTGTGTGAGGAAGGAAGGAGCTGTGCTTATTCAACCTATGGATGCTTTTAATATATAGCCTACTTTATAGCTGCCTTGCTGCTGAAGGTACCTGTAAACAACACCAATGCTGCGTTCAGGCCTTCAGTCAGGATCAGGATTATATTTTTGATTCGAGTTTAAAGGGAAAGTTCACCAAATATATAACATTGGCTGTTCATTCACTTAAACCTCACGTTATCCGAGATGTAGCTGACTTTTTTACGTCAGCAGAACAATAATGAAGAATTTGAGCTCAGATGTTTAGTAAGTAATGTCTACTGTAATGTTTTTGTTGAGTCAAAACAAACAGATTGAACAGCCGTGGCTCCTGGAGATACATTTCGGTTTCTGAAACATTATTTAAAGGGAGAGTTCTGCAAAATTCTGTAAGTAATTTAATTAATAAATGCTCTAATAAGTTTGTTTAATATTGGATGGATGAACTGTGAGGAGAGTAATGACAGCTCATCTTACACAGATTTCAGAAATAGTCTATCTATCTATCTATCTATCTATCTATCTATCTATCTATCTATCTATCTATCTATCTATCTATCTATCTATCTATCTATCTATCTACAGTTATACTTTATAGTAGTGTAGTAAATCCATCCATCCATCCATCCATCGTTATACTGTATACTAGTGTAGTAGATCTATCTATCTATCTATCTATCTATCTATCTATCTATCTATCTATCTATCTATCTATCTATCTATCTATCTATCTATCTATATACAGACATATATATATATATATATATATATATATAGACATATATATATATATATATATATATATATATATATATATAGCCCCCCTCCCCCAAATAAAAATGTATAAAGTGCTCTTAGTACCCAGAAAAGCGCAGGAATCATTATTAAAATAGTTATTATGTGAGCTTGTGCTGTTTGTTTACACTGCAGTATACTTCAGCCTCCACATCAAAGCTCCTAAATGCGAAGTAGGTCAAGGTGCTCCAAGATTGGCCAGCCCAGTCACCAGAAATGAACATTATTGAGCATGTCTGGAGTAAGATGGAGGAGGCATTGAGGATGAATCTAGAGAATCTTGATGAACTCTGGGAGTCCTGCAAGAAAGCTTTCTTTGCCATTCCAGATGACTTTATTAATAAGTGATTTGAGTCATTGCAGAGATGTGTGGATGCAGTCCTCCAAGCTCATGATGGAGTCAGACACAATATTCATTCTGTTTCCACTGCAGCATGACTTTATATTCTATACTGGACATTATTTCTGTTAAGTGACGAGACTTTTGTCTAAGTAAAGTCAGACCTTACTGTCCTAATGAAATCATTCAAAATCAAGGCATGATCATATTTTATTGTGGTAAAATAAGCGTAATCTAGAGGCATTTACCTTTCATATAAGCCACTTCTGATACCAAATGATCATCTAGAAGACAAGTTATTATTTGTTCCTAAAACTTGGATAAGCAACAAGACGTTTGTCAGGTAGTGTATACCGTACTACCAATATTCAGTCTATATAATACATCCTATAATAATACATTTTGGCCTCAGTAATGGCATTTCTTCATTAAGTGTGTGGGATATTGCCGTGGTTTAAACAGTATTGTGATCTTATTAAGGAAAAATAGTATTGATGTATGATTGGACCGCTTATGTTTGTTTCCTGCCACTGACGCCTGTATGATTGAACTTCTACACTATTATATATGCTTGTGGTTTGTTCACATCAGCCGGTCTGGATGTTATTGGAGGGCTGAGTTCAGGCCTGGCTTCTGTCACGCACCTGTCTGCTTGCTTCAGCATCAAACAGCAGCACAGAGTCGCCAGCTGACTTGTTGACACCTCTAGGCGCGTCGAATCCCTTGAAAAAATATTTATTTTCTTATTAACAGCTTGTCTGTAACGGGAGACTTTCACACATTTGAAGGACTTTTCTGGCAATGCGCAGACAGGCTTTATAAAGCTTTGTGTCCTGCGTCACTTTGTTTGGTCTTGGAGTGTTTAAGGTTGATTGTGTGCATCAGGGACGGAGTGGACATTTTAAAAGTGGCGGGGACAGCTGTATGAAATCCAAAAGTTTACATTCTTAATCACCTGTCTCCCCCCCCCCCCCCCCCACCCCCCCACCCCCGGTTGCTACGCCCCTGGTGTGCATGATATACACACAGTGCATGCGGAAAGTGTTCATAGCGCTTCACTTTTTCCACATTTTTTTATGTTACAGCCTTATTCCAAAATGGATTAAATTCATTTATTTCCTCATCATTCTACACACAATCCCCCATAATGGCAATGTGAAAAAAGAGTTTTTGAAATCGTTGCAAATTTATTCAAAATAAAAAAGCTGTAAAATCACATGTACATCAGTATTCACAGCCTTTGCTCAATACTTTGTTGATGCACCTTTGGCAGCGATTACAGCCTCAAGTCTTTTTGAATATGATGCCACAAGCTTGGCACACCTGTCTTTGGGAATTTTTGCCCATTCCTCTTTGCAGTACCTCTTAAGCTCTATCAGGTTGGATGGGAAGCGATGGAGTACAGCCATTTTCAGATCTCTCCAGAGATGTTCAATAGGATTTAGATCTGGGCTCTGGCTGGCCCACTCAAGGACATTCACCGAGTTGTTGTGAAGCTGCTCTATTGATATTTTGGCGGTGTGCTTTGGGTCTTTGTCCTGCTGGAAGATGAACCATCGCCCCAGTCTGAGGTCAAGAGCACTCTGAAGCAGGTTTTCATTTAGGGTGTCTCTGTACATTGCTGCATTCATCTTTCCCTCTATCCTGACCAGTCTTCCAGTTCCTGCTGCTGAAAAACATCCCCACAGCATGATGCTGCCACCACCATGCTTCACTGTAGGGATGGTATTAGCCTGGTGATGAGCGGTGCTTGGTTTTCTCCAAACGTAACGCCTGGCGTTCACTCCATAGAGTTCAATTTTAGTCTCATCAGACTAGAGAATTTAGTTTCTTATGGTCTGAGAGTCCTTCAGATGCCTTTTGGCTAATTCCAGGCGGGGAGTGTCTTCCGTCTGGCCACTCTACCATACAGGCCTGATTTGTGGATTGCTGCACAGATGGTGGTCCTTCTGTAAGGTTCTCCTCTCTCCACAGAAGAATGCTGGAGCTCAGACAGAGTGACCATCGGGTTATTGATCACCTCCCTGACTAAGGCCCTTCTCCCCCTGATCACTCAGCTTAGATGGCCGGCCAACTCTAGGAAGAGTCCTGGTGGTTCCAAACATCTTCCACTGATGAAATGTTTCTGTAACCTTCCCCAGCCTTGTGCCTCGAGGCAATCCTGTCTGTGAATACTTGTGTACATGTTATTTTTCAGCTAAATTTATTTTTAATAAATTTGATAAATTTAATAAATTTTTTATAACTTTGCTACAATTTCAAGAAATCTTTTCCCACATTGTCATTATGGGGGATTGTGTGTAGAATGTTGAGGAAATAAATGAATTTAATCCATTTTGGAATAAGGCTGTAACATAAAAAAAAATGTGGAAAAAGTGAAGCGCTATGAATACTTTCCGGGTGCACTGTACTTGCATGCACACACTCACACACACACACACACACACATATAGATATTTTATTCAAATGTGCAAGATTTCTGTCCCACTCCTTATCTGTTCTTGCAAAATTTCAAGCCTCATTGGTTCTTGCAGAAGCTCACATCTCATTAATATTTGCAGAAGCTCAAACGTCATTGGTTCTTGCAGAGGTTTAAACTTTGTTGGTTCTTGCAAAAGCTCGAGCCTCATTGGATTCGCAGAAGCTTTTTTTGTTTTTCTTGCAAAAGCTATTTTGTTTAGTCCGTGTGTTCAATCGAAGTGTGATTTTGCAGATTGTATTATGTAGACCTGGCAACCCTATTTCATCATTTTGCCCCTAAATATTGTACAATTTTTTTTTTTTGCTAAATTGTTGTGTAACTCAAATGTGTAGTGTCATTTGTATGCTCTTGTGTGATCCGCTTATGCTCATGTTTATGTGTGGATCTTCATGCTTTCAATGTTTTAAAGGTTCATTCATAAACTGTTTAGGCTCCAGTGACTGTGATGTTTGAGAATAAGTCGTAGTCATCATGCTAAAATAATTTTGTTTACATCCTATTTACATAGTGCCATTTTTATTTTATTCCCCAATAACTGTTATAGGGCTGGGCCTTCAGTGTTGCCAAGTATTGGGCTTTTAAACTGTACACCACTTGCAAAAATATAAATTTTCTAATGATTTATGTTATATAATATTTGACAAATTGGCAGCTATAATTCATGTGAACAGGTGACAAGGTGGCTCAGTGCTTAGCACTGTCACCTCACAGCAAGAAGGTCGCTGGTTTGAACTTCAGATGGGTCAGTTGCATTTCTGTGTGGAGTTTACATGTTCTCCTCGTGTTGGCGTGGGTTTCCTCCGGGTGCTCCGGTTTCCCCCACAGTCCAAACACATGCCCTATAGGTGAATTAAATAAACTAAATTGGCCATAGTGTATGAGTGTATAGGGGCTGGAAGGGCATCTGCAGTGTTAAACAAATGCTGTACAAGTTGGCGGGTCATTCTGCTGTGGCGACCACTGATTAATGAAGCGACTAAGCCGAAGGAAATTGAATGAATGAGTGAATTCATGTATCATCTCATCTGTATCTGTTTGCACTATCAGCTCCAGTGATGATTGTTAAATAGGATGTTGGAAGGTTTTATGGAGACCTGGCAACCCAGAAAATTATAGTTATGTTTGTTTTTCATGTGAGTTCACGTTAAATCATTACCTTGTAGATACGGTAAGATCAGGTTGTACAAATTTGCCGTTTAGTCTTCACGTTGGATTTTAAGATATATTTTAAGATATTTCCGTAGTAAATCCATATTCAAGCTTGGCACATCTAGACAAATTTACTTTCATGATCGCCATCAGCACATTGTATGCACTTTAGTCCCTGCAGCAGAAAAAAAAACAATATCTGCCAAGAACAAATGCAGATGTGATCATAAGTGTGTGGAAATGTGATATACGGCTACGATTTGAATTCTCGAAAGCAAAACGACCTCCACGTTTTGAGTCTAGGATATATTTAGAGCATCAAAGCCATTTAAATATAGCAAACAACAGTAGCGCACTGCATTTAACTTACAAATATTATCGGTTTTATATTTGTCTAGCCATCCTGCAGCATTCCCTCCTCGTTCTCCTGAAGTTTTAGTCCTTGAGATGAGATGAAAGGATGATGAAGTGGCCCACAGTAATCAGCGCTCATTCACTGCGCCGCTCCACAGGCGGGAAAATCTATGTTAAGTGGTCCGTCCACCGGCAGAGAGGTCAACCTGAGGCCGGACGGCACTGTGGAGACCACTGGTGTAGAGAAAGAGAGTAGGGAATGAAGATAGAGCTTGAGAAAGGAGAAAATCAAGTTGAGTTGTGCGGTTTAGACCGTGTTTTTTTGAATGGGACGGTGATTCTGTGATTACTTTAATACCGTGTCTTAACTACAGGTGATAAAAGTATATTTTTCATGTTAAAACAAGTTTTATACTAACCATCTGCGACGTTAACATGCAAAATTTTGATTTTAGAAACTATCTATTTCTGCAACGTCACAGCAGCATAGACTACTATGACAGTGATCACCCTCAGGTACTGATTATGGGCTTTATTCAGTGTTAAATGCTCCCAATGTGGCTTTGAATACCATTTTAGGGGAAAGAATGCCAGATTTCTTACAGTAACTGTGTTGATATAAAAAAAACTGAATTTTATTAGTTCATTCATTCATTTTCTTTTCGACTTAGTTCCTTTATTAATCCGGGGTCGCCACAACGGAATGAACCCCCAACTTATCCGCCACATTTTTTACGCAGCGGATGCCCTTCCAGCCGCAACCCATCTCTGGGAAACATCCACACACACTCATTCACACCCATACACTACGGACAATTTAGCCTACCCAATTCACCTGTCCCGCATGTCTTTGGACTGTGGGGGAAACCGGAGCACCCGGAGGAAACCCACGCGAATGCAGGGAGAACATGCAAACTCCACACAGAAACGCCAACTGACCCAGCCGAGGCTCGAATCGGCGACCTTCTTGATGTGAGGCGACAGCACTACCTACTGCGCCACTGCGTCGCCAATTTTATTAGTCATTAAATCAATTTAATAAAAATATTCTTACTGGTAATTAGATTATGATTACAATTTTAATACCTTATTAAGCATTAACTAAGAAATGAGCCAACTGAAATGAATCAAATCTTAAGTAGCTTTCATTGTTTTTTGAAAACAATACCATTATTATGTCAGTGTAAACGTATGCATTATTAATAATGTCATATATATTTGTATTCTATTAAAGAGCCGCTATTATACATTAAATAGGGTCATATTTTGGTTGTAAGGGTCTCCAACAACTGTCTAATATGCATGCAAGGTCAAAAAACACTTTCATGGTCTTATAATCTGCATTTATTTTTACCTAATTTTCCCAGCGACTCCCATATGAATCGTTCAGTGATTAATTTGTTCCCAAACACCTCCTTAGCGCGAAGCTAATCTGCGCTGATTGGACTGATGACAGCCTGTTGCGATTGGGCGACACTGACATCCTTCAGAGCGAGACAGAGTGAAATGCCCAGCACAGCTTATCAACAATATAGAAGTAGTCAGAGTGCGTACACGCTTCATATTAGTGTAAGGCGTGGATTTCGGCAGTGGGTGAATGTAAATACAGACGATGGACTTGAAAATACTGTCGACTAACTATTTTATTGAGCAAAAACTCCAAGAACTGGGGAAGAGATCGATACGAGTCTCCTAGCCCGTCACACTCTACCTCAGTGTTGCCAGATGTAGCTGACTGATTCCAGCCCAAAAACTATCCTAAACCCGCCAAAATGCAAAAAAAAAACACCCACTCATCTGGAAAACACGGTTGTGACAGTCGCGAAAAACACAATAAGTGTTTATACCTGCACAATCGTGTTAAAAACAGTCCAATTGAGCGGGAAACCACCCAATCTAGCAACACTGCTCTACCTGCTCTTTTTTCACACACACACACACACACTAGGGGTGTCAAAATTAATCGTTTCTTCGGTGCACCGAAGATGCAGATGCGGACAATTCGGTATCAGTTCAGTAATTATCATAACCGGTTATTATACTCACGTCATTTATCTCACATGCGCTATGTCGCCGTAGCTTACTATGGCGAGGGAGGCGAGCCGCGAGTGTTTACAACGCTCTAACTACGAAAAACTCTGAAACTGTGCACAATTTCACTGCGTGTGTGTTTGCTGAACAGTTTCACTGAAACGGTTCGGTTACGATTATCATGCCATCGATTCGGTTCAATTCGATATCTCGGTGCATCACGGTGCATTGACGATGCTTTCCATACACAGTTTTATATTTTCTTCACAGCACAGCAATTCTTGTATTAAAATGTATAAATATATTTATATACTATTTGTAAAACAATTTTGTCCTTTAATACAATACAGATATATGAACTGTACCTTTAAACAACACGAGCATTTATAGACCATTTTGAGGGATGTAAACAAAAACAATGGTCCTACCGTATTTCCTGTTTTACATTTTTAATTTCCATTGCTTCTGAGAATCCAAAAAGGTCCACACATTGATAAATAGTGTTATGACGGCTGATTTAAAGTCAAGTTATGATTGAATCGCCTCTTGTTACAGTTAGGAAATAGTTTAACGTCAAGCAGGAAATGTTCATGGGCCAATGACATGACCACATTGAAATGGTCTATAGCAAATAAACAAATATAAATATCCCGCTTGCTTTCTGAGCCTTGTCTACCAAGTTATTTCTTACACCCCTTTGATTGGTCACACGCTCAACAGAAAGGGCTGCGATTGGCTCTTACACGCTGGCGCTCTTCACAGATGCACTCATGGGCCACAGTGAGAGAGAGAAATGGAGTTTACTTTTATTCTCTTAATCGCCGTGAAATAGGGGCTTTTGCTGTAAGTGTCAGTGAAACACAGTCCAGCAAACACACACGCAGTGAAATTGTGCACAGTTTCAGAGTTTTTCGTAGTTAGAGCGTTGTAAACACTCGCGGCTCGCCTCCCTCGCCATAGTAAGCTACGGCGACATAGCGCATGTGAGATAAATGACGTCAGTACATAATAACCGGTTATGATTATTACTGAACCGATACCGAATTGTCCGCGTCTGCATCGCGGTGCACCAAAGAAACGATTAATTTTGACACCCCTAGTTGAGATCATAAATTATAGATTAATTTACAAACAATTAGCTGAAAATTACATTTTGCCAGACAAAATGTAGCAGACGATTTCAGTGTGACCGCTGTCTTGGGTCACCAGTGTTGAGCGGGTCTCTGGTGGTTTTCCTCAGGACAGATCCGCTGGTCCTCCAGACTGCAGTGAGACTCAGACTGACTGACAGTGTGTTGAGGAATCAGCCGGACAGCTCAGAGACACAGAGAATGTGTGGCTCAGTCCTGCAGATGGGGTCAGGTCGGGTTGGGACGCGGATGCTGGAGAGCATCTGATGATGGAGGGCAATCAGTGCGTTTACTTGGACAATAGTATTAGGATAACGGGATTAAAATCAGCATGAAGTCAAAATGTACCCTTATTTTTCTATATAGTAGTGTTTGCTATAAACGATGTGTCTGTGCACTTTCTTATTTTGTAAAAAAAATATTTGCCCTTAGAATTTAACCACCATAACCTTCCCTCCCCATCGAAATGACTTTTCCCTTCTCGTCACATGGAATACCTTTAGGGCGGAGCTATCAGTTCTTTAGGGCCGGGCCATTGGTTCTTTAGCGCGGGACTATTAGTTATTTAGGGCGGGGCCATCAGTCATTTAGGGGGGGAAGGGGGGAATCAGTCATTAAGGATGGGGCAATTCTACCTTTAGGGCTATCTGTATTTTGAGGTGGGGATATCAGTTCTTTAGGGCGGGGCCATCGGTCCTTTAGGGCGGACATATCAGTCATTTAGGGCGGGAATACTAGTTATTTACAGCAGGGCCATCAGTCATTTAGGCCGGGGTTATCAATCCTCGGGGCGACATCATTCATTATGGGTGAGGCTATACTTGCTTTAGAGTGTGGCTATCGAGGGGGGGATCAATCAGTCTTTAAGAAGGGCTATTCTTTCTTTTAAGGTGGGGCTATCAGTTCTTTAAGGTGGGGCTATTAGTCATTTAGGATGGGGCTATTAGTTATTGAGGGTGGGGCCATCAGTCACTTAGGGCGGGGTTATCCTTCCATTAGTACAGGGCTGTAGGTCATTAAGGGTGGAACTATCATTCCTTTCGGGGGGCATCAGTCATTAATAAAACTGATTCTGATTAAGGGCGGGGCTATCCGTCCTTTAGGTGGCTATCAGTATTTTGGGGTGGGACTATTAGTTCTTTGGGCAAGTTATCAGTCATATAGGGTGAAACTATCAGTCATTTAGGGGGGCATCAGTCATTAAGGGCAATGCTATTATTCCTTTAGGATGGGGCCATCAGTATTTTGAGGTGAGGCTATCAGTCATTTAGGACGGGACTATTAGTTATTTAGAGCAGGTGCATCAGTCATTTAGAGCGGGGCTATCAGTATTTTGGGGTGGGGCTTCAGTTCTTTTGGGCGGGGCTATCAGTCATTTAGGATGGGGCTATCCTTTCTTTAGGATGGGGCCATAGGTCCTTTAGGGTGGAACTATCAGTCCTTTGAGCGGGTTATCAGTCATATAGGGTGAAACTATCAGTCATTTAGGGGGGCATCAGTCATTAAGGGCGATGCTATTCTTCCTTTAGGATGGGGCCATCAGTATTTTGGAGCAGGGCTATCAGTTCTTTAGGGTGGGGCTATCAGTCATTTGGGATGGGACTATTAGTTATTTAGAGCAGGGCCATCAGTCATTTAGGGTGGGGTTATCAGTCCTTGGGGGGACATCAACCATTAAGGGCGGGGCTATCAGTATTTTGGGGTGGGGCTTTCAGTTCTTTAGAGCGGGGCTATCAGTCATTTAGGATGGGGATATCAGTCATTTAGGCCAGAGCTATTAGTTATTTAGGGTAGAGCCATCAATCATTTAGGGTGGGGTTATCAGTCCTTTGGGAGGACATCAGTCATTAAGGACGGGGCTATCCTTTCTTTAGGATGGGGCCATAGGTCCTTTAGGGTGGAACTATCAGTCCTTTGGGCGGGTTATCAGTCATATAGGGTGAAACTATCAGTCATTTAGGGGGGCATCAGTCATTAAGGGTGAGGCAATTCTTCCTTTAGGATGGAAACACAGTATTTTGGGGCAGGGCTATTAGTTCTTAAGGGCGGGGCTATTAGTCATTTAGGGCGGAGCTGTCAGGTCGTGTCTCGTTTCTGCTCTGCTTTCGTCCATTCATCTATCTTCCTTCAATTTGTTAGCAACACCTATCTTCCAGCTATCCAATCGATTCCCAAAGGGGGAAATCATGCCCCGCCCTACAATTATTTCTAATTTCAGGACCATTTCAGGTGGATGTGCGTCACACTAGAGGAAAAAAAACTTAACTTATGGTCATGGTGACTTTAAACAATACTCTGATTAAGAATCTATGTAATCACAGATTTTTATTACTTTAATCTGGTTAAAGTCATGTTTTTTAATACATTTTACTTCAGTGAATGTTTATTTTATTTCAAATTGTTGTGTAATTTAGTCTAGTCTAACTATAGTGATCCTGCTTAGAAGTTTAGCTTAAATAATTTCCTGATAATGAGCTCAGTTGTATTGTGTGGGTCTGGAAGTTTGAGTTTGCGGATGGTTTTGTCTTTTAACAGGTTACTCGCATCAGTGTGACTCAAGCACTGGTGGTTTACAGGAATCAGTGCATTTGCATCTGAGTAGGTTGTGGAAACTTAATTAGCATTGGTGCTATTGTAGTTCAGGAACAGCTGTGAGAGTGAAAATCTGAATGGGACTTTCAGCACACCCATGAATGATTTTTAACGTACCGCTTCTGTGTTTTGATACCAGATGTTATTGGTGTTAGCAAACGTCCTCAAATCATCATGAATATTTAAGGAGTATTTATGTAGCACAAGGTAAAAGAAAAAATCTTGCTGCTAACATGTTTTAACACTTAGTCAACATACAAGTGTTCTGCTTTAATGAATAGCCTATTGCTAGCATGTTTAACTTGTTGCTAGCATGAATTTACATGTTGATCAAGTTTAATTTGTTCTACCACTATATTAACATGAATTACAAGTTACATTATCAGATGGTCAACATGTTTAGTTGTTGCTAGCGTGTTTTTAAACAGCTTTGAGTAAGTTGCTGAATGTAAATGTTTGTTTCTAGCATAAATCACCACATTGTTAGCACTTTTGTACAGCTCTAGCATGTTGAAGCATATGGCTAACCTATTTTAACCTAATGCTAATATTAATTATGTTGCTAACATGCTTGTAGCACAAGGTAAAAAGAAAGCATGTTGCTAACATGTTTAAACAAGTTGCTAATTTTAATTTAGACATGTTACTAAAATGTTTCTAGCATGACAAGTGTTTTGCTTAAGTAAATAGCATATTGCTTGCATGAATTTTCATGTTGATAAGGTTTAACTTGATTTAACACTATGCTAACATGAATTCAAATATTGCTAACATCAGATGGTCAACATGTTTTAGCTGTTGCTAGCATGTTTTTAAACAGCTTCGAGTAAGTCACTTTTAATGAATGTAAATGTTTCCTGCATAAATTATTACATTGTTAGCACCTTAGCTTAATTCTAGCTTGTTTGGGTGTAACCATGTTTTAGCACATGGCTAACCTGTTTAACTTCATGTTAAGATGAATTAACATGTTGTTAACATGCTTGTAGCACAAGGTAAAAGGAAAGCTTGTTGCTAACATGTTTTAACAAGTTGCTAAATTAATTTAGGCATGTTTCTAAAATGTTTCCAGCATGTCAAGAGTTTTGCTTTAATAAATATTGCTAGCATGATTAACATGTTGCTAGCATGAATTCACATATTGATAAAGTTTTTAAACAGCTTTGAGTAAGTTGCTTAGGATGAATGTAAACAATTCTAGCTTAAATTATCATATTTTAGCACTTTAGCATAATCTTAGCATGTTGGGACCATGTTTTAGCACATGGCTAACCTATTTTAACTGAATGTTGAAATTCATTAACATGTTGCTAACATGCTTGTAGCTTGTCTAGAATTTTCCTAGCATTAACTAACATGTTGCTAGCACACGTGTACAGCTATCTTTATGGGGACTTCCCATAGACACAGTGATGTTTCTACTGTACATATTGTATACATTATCCCCCTGGTATTTTTATGTTTGTTTACTGGTATTGCTATACTTATGGGGACATTTGATACATACATTGAGACACGTAATATATATATATATATATATATATATATATATATATATATATATATATATATATATATATATATATATATATATATATATATATACAGGGAGTGCAGAATTATTAGGCAAATGAGTATTTTGACCACATCATCCTCTTTATGCATGTTGTCTTACTCCAAGCTGTATAGGCTTGAAAGCCTACTACCAATTAAGCATATTAGGTGATGTGCATCTCTGTAATGAGAAGGGGTGTGGTCTAATGACATCAACACCCTATATCAGGTGTGCATAATTATTAGGCAGCTTCCTTTCCTTTGGCAAAATGGGTCAAAAGAAGGACTTGACAGGCTCCGAAAAGTCAAAAATAGTGAGATATCTTGCAGAGGGATGCAGCACTCTTAAAATTGCCAAGCTTCTGAAGTGTGATCATCCAACAATCAAGCGTTTCATTCAAAATAGTCAACAGGGTCACAAGAAGTGTGTGGAAAAACCAAGGCGCAAAATAACTGCCCATGAACTGAGAAAAGTCAAGCGTGCAGCTGCCAAGATGCCACTTGCCACCAGTTTTGCCATATTTCAGAGCTGCAACATCACTGGAGTGCCCAAAAGCACAAGGTGTGCAATACTCAGAGACATGGCCAAGGTAAGAAAGGCTGAAAAACGACCACCACTGAACAAGACACACAAGCTGAAACGTCAAGACTGGGCCAAGAAATATCTCAAGACTGATTTTTCTAAGGGTTTATGGACTGATGAAATGAGAGTGAGTCTTGATGGGCCCGTGGCTGGATCGGTAAAGGGCAGAGAGCTCCAGTCCGACTCAGACGCCAGCAAGGTGGAGGTGGAGTACTGGTTTGGGCTGGTATCATCAAAGATGAGCTTGTGGGGCCTTTTCGGGTTGAGGATGGAGTCAAGCTCAACTCCCAGTCCTACTGTCAGTTTCTGGAAGACACCTTCTTCAAGCAGTGGTACAGAAAGAAGTCTGCATCCTTCAAGAAAAACATGATTTTCATGCAGGACAATGCTCCATCACACGTGTCCAAGTACTCTACAGCGTGGTTGGCAGGAAAGGGTCTAAAAGAAGAAAACAATTGACATGGCCTCCTTGTTCACCTGAGCTGAACCCCATAGAGAACCTGTGGTCCATCATTAAATGTGAGATTTACAAGGAGGGAAAACAGTACACCTCTCTGAACAGTGTCTGGGAGGCTGTGGTTGCTGCTGCACACAATGTTGATGGTGAACAGATCAAAACACTGACAGAATCCATGGATGCAGGCTTTTGAGTGTCCTTGCAAAGAAAGGTGGCTTAATTGGTCACTGATTTGTTTTTGTTTTGTTTTTGAATGTCAGAAATGTATATTTGTGAATGTTGAGATGTTATATTGGTTTCACAGGTGAAAATAAATCATTGAAATGGGTATATATTTGTTTTTTGTTAAGTTGCCTAATAATTCTGCACAGTAATAGTCACCTGCACACACAGATATCCTCCTAAAATAGCTCAAACTAAAAACTACTTCCAAAAATATTCAGCTTTGATATTAAGGAGTTTTTTGGGTTCATTGAGAACATGGTTGTTGTTCAATAATAAAATGAATCCTCAAAAATACAACTTGCCTAATAATTCTGCACTCCCTGTATATGTATATGTATATATATATATATATATATATATATATATATATATATATATATATATATATATATATATATATATATATATATATATATATATATATATAACCCAGTTGGTCATTTCACTAATGGGCTAGCAATGGAATTCATACAGTTTTTGACTATTTAATATATTCAAGAATGCTTCAAGATTTCTTTAGGGATGAGCTGCTACTCTTACTGTATTATTTCCACTGGACTTAAGTAGGCCGCTCTACTACATTAGGAGGATTTCTGCATACTGCAACTAGGCAGAAGTAGGACATAAATGCAAACAATCCGATGAGACTGAAAGCATCTCTCAATAGAGAATAAGAGCAGGAAGGCAAAAAACCAGAAGGATGAAGGATATGTGAAGGATACGGATGTTAAAGCGCAGTGACGATCATTCTACAGTGTTTGCCCTGTGAACAATTAACCCCGTTTACATCTTGTATGTTTCTGTGGACAATAAAAGGGAAAAGGTACAATTTGCTGGCATTAGATGGTGATATTAATTTGATCTGAATATGAAGTAATAATGTGTCCCATGATCGCTCAGAATCAAATCACCGGCTAAGTTTAATTAGAGATTTGTGATGGTAATTGGTCATTTAATTTTTGTACAAAGCATCTCAGAGCTTACTAGAATTTCCCATTGAATTACTTCAGGGCTACGCTAATATGCTAACAGCCAAATAGCGTGGTAACAACTATTCTGAGCATGTTCACAATGTTTAGCATGCTAACAACACATGATAACAAATATCTGTAACTTGCCAGCCTAACATGCTAACGAATAGTCAGAACATGCTAGAAATCATATAGCATGTCTACAAACACTTGGCACACACTGCATGACATGCTAACAACCACTGTGAATAAGATATATATGACTAACATGCTAACAACGTCTTTGAATATGCTTACAACCACTTGAAATGTAATAATAAATTAAATAGCATGCTAACGACCACACAATGCAATCTGCAAACAAATGGCATGCTAATAACCACTCAAAACATGTTAACGACTGCATGCTAACAACCACTTAGAACATGCTAACAACTGCATGACACGTTAACAACCATTTGAAGCATGACAGCAAACCAAAAAGCATGGTAACAATGATTTAGAACATGCTAACAACTGCACAACATGCAAACAACAATTTAAAGCATGACAGCAAACTAAACATCATGCTAACATCCACTTAGAACATGCTAACAACTGCACAACATGCAAACAACAAGTTGAAGCATGGCAGCAAACTAAACGGCATGCTAGCAACCACTTAGAACAAAATAACAACTGTACAACATGCTAACAACTATTTGAAGCATTTTAGCAACCAAACGCCATGCTAACAAACACTTAGAACAAAATAACAACTGTACAACATGCTAACAACTATTTAAAGCAAGACAGCAAACCAAACAACATGCTAACAACCCCTTAGATCATGCTAACAACTGTACAACATGTTAACAACAACAATTTGAAGCATGACAGCAAACCAAACAACATGCTAACAACCCCTTAGATCATGCTAACAACTGTACAACATGTTAACAACAACAATTTGAAGCATGACAGCAACCAAACAGCATGCTAACAACCACTTAAAACAAGCTAACAACTGTACAACATGCTAACAACAACAATTTGAAGCATGACAGCAAAACGGCATGCTAAGAACCACTTAAAACAAAATATCAACTCTACAACGTGCTAACAACTATTTGAAGCATTTTAGCAACCAAACAGCATGCTAACAAACACTTAGAACAAGCTAACAACAATTTGAAGCATGACAGCAACCAAACAGCATGCTAACAAACACTTAGAACATAACAACTGTACAACATGCTAATAACTATTTGAAGCAAGACAGCAAACCAAACAACATGCTAACAACCCCTTAGATCATGCTAACAACTGTACTACATGTTAACAACAACAATTTAAAGCATGACAGCAAAACAGCATGCTAAGAACAACATAAAACAAAATACCAACTGTACAACATGCTAGCAACTATTTGAAGCAAGACAGCAATCCAAACAACATGCTAACAACCTCTTAGATCATGCTAACAACTGTACAACATGCTAATAACAACAATTTGAAGCATGACAGCAACCAAACAGCATGCTAACAACCACTTAAAACAAGCTAACAACTGTACAACATGCTAACGACAACAATTAGAAGCATGACAGCAAAACAGCATGCTAACAACCACTTAAAACAAAATACCAACTGTACAAAGTGCTAACAACTATTTAAAGCATGACAGCAACCAAACAGCATGCTAACAAACACTTAGAACATGATAACAACTGTACAACATGCTAATAACTATTTGAAGCAAGACCGCAAACCAAACATCATGCTAACATCCCCTTAGCCCTGCTGAAAAAAAACAGCATATGCTGGTAAGGTATGTTTTGATGCTGGTATGCTGGTCTTGCTGGTTTTAATGCTGGTTTTGCTGGTCTCAATGCTGGTCTTGTTGGTTTCAGTGCTGGTCTCAATGCTGGTCTTGCTGGCCTGAGTGCTGGTCCTGACCAGCATTGAGATCAGCAAGACCAGCATTAAAACCAGCAAGACCAGCATACCAGCATCAAAACATACCTTACCAGCATATGCTGTTTTTTCAGCAGGGAGATCATGCTAACAACTGTACAACATGCTAACAACAACAATTTGAAGCATGACCGCAACCAAACAGCATGCTAACAACCACTTAGAACATGCGAACAACTCCACAACATGCGAACAACAATGATTTAAAGCATGACAACAACCAAACAGCATGCTAACAACCACTCATAACAGGGTATCAAGCACAAAAAATGCTAACAGCTAGGCAGAGTACATTGTCTACAGTGTAGCATGCTGACAGGATGATTTCCCTGCTGAAAAATTCAGCTTAAACAAGCCTAAGCTGGTTGGCTGGTTTTAGCTGGTTGACCAGGCTGGTTTTAGAGGGGTTTTGGCCATTTCCAGGCTGGTTTCCAACCATTTCCAGCCTGGTCTTAGCTGGTCAGGCTGGAAAATGACCAGCTTAAACCAGCTAAAACCAGCTTGACCAGCCTGGTTTAAGCTGGACATAGCTTGTTTTGGCTGGGCTCCCAGCCTGGCTTGGCAGGTCAAGCTGGTTTTAGCTGGTTTAAGCTGGTCATTTTCCAGTCTGACCAGCTAAGACCAGGCTGGAAATGGCTGGAAACCAGCCTGGAAATGGCCAAAACCCCTCTAAAACCAGGCTGGTCAACCAGCTAAAACCAGCCAACCATCCTAGGCTGGTTTAAGCTGGATTTTTCAGCAGGGTTTAATACATATACAGTACAGTTTAACTTAATTTATTTGATCAGATTAACAGTTTAAGATAGTTTAGCTTAATTAGTTTATATAGTATGATGTTATATACAGTATGAACCTTCAGTTTACAGCATAGCGTCTGTGCAGGTTTTGCTAAAATCTTGTTGAGATGTTTTGCGGCTCCAGACACCCCTTTGGTGACATTCAGCCCTGAAATTGCGCACACATATGCCACTTCACACCACACGGCATGTCACTCTGGGAAATCTGTCTTCACGTAGATCACCTGATGGAGCCCTCTCGATTTGGGTCAGCTGATGTTGTATTAGACGAGCCCTTGTTTGGACGGCTGAAAAGTAGGACAGGAACAAGAGCGAGACACAATGAGGAGCTGGGTTCTGGTCTAGGCCACCGCTGCGTTCAAAGCCGCGCTGGTTCTGTCTGTTCCCTTGCCAATCCGCTGAGAGTCCAGGCCCAAACACTGAGCCATTACTAGAAAAGATCTGGACTGGAGCCAGGCATAGACGGAGCATGCTAGCGCTACTAGGCTAAATCTGTTTTCTGACCGTATGTCTGTGTGGGCAGGGATTGTTTTATGGGTGGAAATTGCACCGTGTGCTGGCATCTGATGGTGAATTCATCTCTGAAAGCATCTCTATTGTAATGTTTTGCTGTGTTGTATTGACATGTCTTGTATTGTTTGCTTTTTAGTTGTGTTTAGTGGTGTGAAGCTGTTGGCATGGTGGCTTAGTGGTTAGCTCTGTCGCCCCACAGCAAGAAGGTCGCTGGCTTGAGTCTCGGCTGGGTCAGTTTAATTTCTGTGTGGAGTTTGCATGTTCTCCCCGTGTTGGCGTGGGTTTCTTCAGGGTGCCCCTGTTTCCTCCACAGTCCAAACACATGCACTATAGGGGAATTGGGTAAACAAAATTGGCTGTTTTTCAATTTTCTTGAACAATATTGCGAGTTTAATCACGATATTGACACACACAGACGTTTTACAGTTTGAATCTGAAACATATTTCCAAAGGAAAACAATTAGATCTTTATCAAAAACATGTAACATTTCTCCAAAACAGACATAAGGCAAAAAATAAAATAACAATCACCTAGTAAAGGTGTAATAAAATGTCTCCACAACAGACCTATGGCAAATCAAATAGGCTACTGTGCGTTTGTGTGTGTGTGCTGCTGTCAAACTGAAGTAAGGCTCCGATGTTCTGCTTGACCACATATTAGAAGTAGTTGCATGTCCTTTTCAACGTGTTCACAATTTGTTTTGCCATGCACAGATCATAGACCTCTTTGTGACGCTGCCGTGAAATAGGCCATTCACATATTGCGTGCACAAGTTCACCATTACGAACGCGCCTCGTGCTTTCCACATGCTTTTAGACAGGATATCTGACTGACCAGCTTGATCTCACGAGAAAGCGTAAGTATTTTACGTTTTGTCAGTTTAGTGGCTAATTCGTTGTACACCTCTAGAGCTGTAGTTGGAAACATAGTTCCTGGCTGTGTTCTATTCCCAGTTATCCCCCCTATGCCCTATTCGTTTAGAACATTCTAACATTTAAACTTGGTTTGATTTTTAAAAAAGCTTTAAAGTCATCTCTCCTAGGTGTAATTTGCTTTCAAAGTATTTTTACAGTTCAGTTTTAGCGATCTTCATGTTTATAACTTCGCAGTGCACTTTGAAAACATTGATGTAATTTTAAACACAGCCGTGGCTCATGGCGAAAGCTATAGGTGACCTATTATTTAAAAGCGGAAATTATGTTACGTCTCCAAAGCTTATGAAAACAAAAAAATATCAAACGCTAATGCTTTTCATTTATAGGTTATTTATTAAGTATCTGTACTGTATATGACATGGGCCTGCTGGGTAGAACATTTCTGCAGTGGTTTTCATGTCAAATTGTAAAAGTAGACTTTTCAAAAAATAAATAAACAATATCCTACTTAATAATAATAATAATAATAATAATAATAATAATAATAATCGTCATCATTAATATTATTATCAAAGTATGATTTTTTTTAAAATTTCCTAATAAATAATAAATATTAAATTTCATTTCTTAATAAATCGCCTCATTTATTTATTTATATGATTTATATATGAGATTAGAATACGTGTTAGCTTTTGTAAATGATTTTATGTTAATTTAGAATAGAATATGGAATATTCTTAATAATATTTGTAAAGTAAACACAGGCCCTATATGTGCCATTTACATATATTTTAATTAATCTGAAAAGCGAGTGCGTGTTTTTACCAAAACTAATATTGGATTTTATTTTAAATGTGTGTGCGTGTAAAACAATATAATTTGCACAAAGAAATGATGGAGTTCTTCTCTAAAGAAGTAGTTACTAGGGTTGGGCCGATAGACGATGCCATCTGTGATGGCCGATAAACTCACGATCCATCGCCCTGCCCCACATTTATATTGATATGTAACTTATTATTTGCATGTCATCTTGATAGCAATAACGCTCTTTTCATGAGCTGTGTTGAATTTTATATATAGCTGCCGCTTGCACTTCTGACAGCATCGTGAGGATTAAATAAAGGATTATACAGCACCTCTCACGCTTAAAATGTGTAGATTCAGTGGCAAACGCTGTTACCTGCAAACCCCGTCCCACAGACTTTACAGTGAATGGCTTTAGTTATCTTCATAGCGGACTTGAAGCCACTGAAGTCTTTTATCCACTCTTGGAAAAGTGTAAATGGTGGATTAACATTCAGCACATGATCACTAATAAGATGTGCCATTATTAGTAACTTTAGGGTTTCTAAAACTAAATCTGTCAGTGTTATTTTCATTCTCTCATCTTCAGTGCTTCACATTTCTGCGGTTGTGGCTCCTGTCATCTGAAGGCAGAAGGCATTGACTGAGTGATTGACAGCTGATATTAACCAATCCATTCGCGTTCAGTTCTAGAGCAGTGGGCCAATAAGAAGAACACAAAAGCGGGGCAAGCATTGAGGGCTTTTTACTTCAGCAAGTTCACGTAACAACTGTTTGAATCTGTTCCTGAGCGCTGCGTTTAGCTTCTTTAGGTGCAAAGATGCATCCTGCATAATTGTCTCCTAAATCCGCGCATGCGGTGAGGATTTTGCAGTGAATACAGGTCGCACGGCAACAACTTATGCACTCGCACAAATATATATTTTAGGTCGCAAAAAATTTTGGCCGCATATGCGATATATAAACTGTCCCTTTAAAAGCTCAAGTACATGTACAGAACAACATGAGCATTTATAGCAAATAAAGAAATATAAATATCCCGCTCGCTTTCTGAGCAGTCTAGCGAGTTCGCTCTTACACCCCTATGATTGGTCATGAGCTCAACAGAAAGGGCTGGGATTGGCTCTAACGCTCTGGTGCTGTTCACCGATGATAAACACTGATAAACGGCAGCAGCGATCACAGATGATCCATGATAGACGTGGTGGAGAAAACTCTGCAGACACGCGCTCGTGTCTGTATCCAGACGTATCGCTGTAGCAGCCGGGAGGAGAGGAAACGTCACGTCAGCAGGTCAAATGGGCCACTGAGAGAGAGAAATGGAGTACTTTCATTCCCTCAATCGCAGTGAAATAGGGGCTTCTGCTGTAAGTGTCAGTGAAACACTGTCCAGCAAACACACACACCGTGAAATTGTGCACAATTTCTGAGTTTTTAAGTAGTTGGAGTGTTGTAAATACTCGCGCTCGCCTCCCTCGCCATAGTAAGCTACGGAGACATATGCTGCGTCCCAATTCGCATACTTATACTACGACCTAAAAGTATGTACTTTTTTTGAGGACGAAAAATATATACTTTTGAGTGAGTAACAGAAAAGTATGCAAGCTTTGGGACATACTACTTCCTCGTTACACAGATTGTTGTGTTGCTTAGTTAAGAGCCCTGTCAATCATCCACATTTCGGTCGTATTTAATTTCCTACCTTATTGGAGAAGCTGCAGCAGGATAATCTCCCATTCACGAGTCTTTCATGCAGAGAAATCTCCTCAGGTCTTTGGATAATTCTGCATTTAGACGGTAATGTCCAAACACGTCTTTATATAAGTTCAGTATTGTTGTTGCAGATGAAATATAACACAGACAACGCTATTTAAATATTCTCCAGTGGGCTAGATATTAACTAACAGTCATACAAACATCTTTACCGAAGCCTCTCTGCTTGACGGTTGGTCTCGCGCGTCCATCATGTTTGTAGTTTGTTTACACTTTTCACCCGCATTTTGTAGTTCTAATCGAATTCACGTCCAACGCGCAATGTACTGTGGGCAATATCAGTGGTTAGAGTATGGACGCTTCTACACTTAAAATTTTTGACCGGAAATAGTAAACCATCCGGGAGTTTTTGGCATACTCTTTTCAACATACTACGATTTGGGACATACTAATTCTAAGTTTACATACTATTTAGGACGGATAGTATGCGGATTGGGACCATAGACTGTAAAAGATATGGACGTAGTATCCGTGACGTCACCCATAGGTTTCTGAACACTGCAAAAGAAGCCACAAGTAGGCGCGGCCAACCGTCGCCATTTTGTCCGCGCGTCATTGCACCGAACGCGGCATACCAAATAAGGGCAAAGAGGCGGAGAGTGAGCGGAGCTACAGACGCATGCTTGATTCTCAGCCTTTTGCTTAGACCTGGATTAAAACAGACTTATTACTTTGAGAGAACGCTTAATACTTCATTACCTGCGACTCGTTTGTGTTCTGACCACATGTGCTTGGTTGTACACTATATCAATAAAGTGTTTAGACTTTTAAAAACACTGTTGTAACACATTGAGCCACTAAACATTGTTCTTATGACGTTTTTGGACAGGAGGAAAACGCGAATTACTATCAAACACTTCAGATATAGTCTGTGTTAGTAAATGCAAGGCTGTTTATAAAATCCAGCACTAACACTGAATGACAACGCTTCAGATGACTGTTTTATAGCCTACAGCTAATCAATCTGTCAGATTCTGGAGTGCAATACAGCTCTGAAGAACATTATAAATGATAAATGATCTTAAATAAAACAAATACATTTATAGAGATGGTACATCAGTATATAATTTCACTCACCTGTGAAATGAAGGCAACTTGAACGGTTTGTAAGCACAATAAAATCCACACAGCATGCCATATCATCTGATAATGCAGGAAATAATTCCAAAAGGCAAATGAAGGTGTAAAGAAACATTAACCAAAACAAATACACGATTTATTTGCCGAGCTCAGCGGCTAATTAGCCAGAATCAGCTGAGGTGACGAGACAGCGAGCAGCGAGACCTAGCTGTCACTCAAGTGGCCACGCCCTTAATTATGCAAACTTAATATAACCTAATAAAACGAAACGGATGAGTTATAAAAAAAATTCACCCCCCTCAGAGTTGTCATGAAGGGTAATCATAGCTATATGCACCAAAGCCATCGTTTGTACCAGGCTGTAAACATGTTTTTATCAGCTGTAAAAATGGCCAATTTACCAATGCAGAAAGAAAGCCCTTGGACTTCCTGGAGCCAGCCCCCCAAGGCGAGTCGATGAATTGCAGTTTTAGTTACTTCCGTATTGGCTTCCCGAGGGAGAGCGGGAGGTTGCCGCTTGATTGGGACGCAGCATTAGTGCAAATGAGATAAATGAGGTCAGTACATAACCGGTTATGATCTTTACTTTTATAAAGTAATTGAAAAGGTACACTACTTGTAATCTGTAATCTATTACATTTCCAAAGTAACCTCCCCAACACTGATTATCAGAGTAGTACACTTTATTCTTGACTCTTAAAAGCTCTATATGCTCGCAATTTGCTCCTTGTGACTCTTATTGGTGGAATGTCCTGCACAGCATTGTGGGTAATGTAGTTTTCCCATTGCAAATTCAGTTGTTCGATGTTTGGTTAACAGTCTTGTGGTTCACAGTCTTTAATGGTTTACTTAAGGATGAAATTAGTGGCATTTTTGCTTTCTGAACTGGACTGCCCTGTGGAAAGCCCTGAAATAATGAACACTGAGAGGTTGAATCATTTGTTTGATTGTACCTTGTGCGAATGCATTGAAATGCTCTTGATAATGAGTCTTCACCAGATCCGGTACATATCCTCTTTCCCATACTTCCGTCCGGCTTTTACACACACACAGACACAAGCTGAGCATTGTGGCTGGAGGAGGAGAGATGGAAGTGAGTGATTGATTCGGAGGCTGAATGGCCTTTTCTGCGCTGCATTGATATTCAGCCATTGAATCTGCAGCTTTTTCCAGCAGAAGCACTCCTCGTGTCCGGCGTAACTCAATCTCTTCAGCTTCACAAACTCGCTGTGCGTAACATTAACAGATGTTTATAGTAATGAGCCATGTTTGTGGTTGATATCCATTTCATCTGGCTAAAGATTTTTTTGGGGACAAATAGTGGAAGTGTTCAGCACAGAGGACCCCAGAAGCGTAAGGTCAATATTACCAGCCCTCTTAAGGTTCTTTTTCTTCTTCGATTGGCTACAGAACAAATTAGAGTTGCACAATGACCTGCCTAATTCACTTAACTTGCCTATAGTTACCCGAATTAAGCTAGTTAAGCCTTCAAATTGCACTTTAACTAGTAAGTAATTAGTATATATCTGAAAATATTTGAATTACTTTTGAGGAATTGAATTACTTGAATCAATACTACTTAAAGCCCCTGTTGTACTTAAATATACAGTATATATTTGAATAAATAACAGCAATATACTATATTTTGTATATGCTATATACGGCGATGCGGTGGCGCAGTAGGTAGTGCTGTCGCCTCACAGCAAGAAGGTCGCTGGTTCAAGCCTCGGCTGGGTCAGTTGGCATTTCTGTGTGGAGTTTGCATGTTCTCCCTGTGTTCGCGTGGGTTTCCCCCACAGTCCAAACACATGTGGTACAGGTGAATTGGGTAGGCTAAATTGTCCGTAGTGTATGAGTGACTTCAACTGTAAATGGTTTGTAAAGTGGCAAAGACGAACTCTTTTAAAAGTTCATTCCAGTTCATCATGCAAATTCCAGTCATTTGTATCAAATTTGCATCAAACCAGTGTGTGGTCGGCTCTGCAGAAACGGCCCCATTAAAATTCCTTGACAAGCCTGATTACTTTGGAGCCAATTATTTCTTCAAAACAAAGTAGGGTCAGACATATCGAAGAGCACTTCGGAAACGTCCAAAAGACTCCTTAGAAATGTGTGCTTCAATCTACATTTTTGCCAAACGTAAAACAATACTGCTTCAGGTGTGTTTTGTTGCACGTTTCAGATGACAAATCCACTAGAGGGCGCTGTCTGCATTTCAAATTCATTAATTCAATCATTTTCCTTCTGCTCAGTCCCTTATTTATCAGGGGTCACCACAGCGGAATGAACAGGCAACTATTCCGGCATATGTTTTACGCAGTGGATGCCCTTCCAGCCACAACCCAGTACTGGGAAACACCCATACATTCTCATTCACACACACACACAGTCATACACTATGGCCAATTTAGTTTACCCAGTTCACCTATAGCGCATATCTTTGGACTGTGGGGGAAACCGGAGCACCCGGAGGAAACCCGCGCCAACACTGGGAGAACATGCAAACTCCACACAATAGGATGCCAACAGGACTTGAACCAGCAATGTTGGGGTGCATAGGGCCATGCCCCTCCCAACCATCCCAATACCCACCCACCTCCAAAAGACGTCTCCAAAACCCGACAGGTGGACAAATCTAAACTTGTTTTTATTAAAACAAATATAAATATGCATACAATAAATAATACTGCTGATAATAATAACATAATACAGATGCAGATTGTCATGAATAAACTGAAAAAAGAAGGCATGGAGGCAGTGGTTTTTATATTTATGTAGTAAATAATCCTTTTTGTAACATTTTAATTCTTTCTTTTTTGTTTCATATGTAAAGATATTTTCCCAGAGATGGGTTGCAGCTGGAAGGACATCCACTACGTAAAACATATGCTGGATAAGTTGGCGGTTCATTACGCTGTGGCGACCCCAGATTAATAAAGCGACTAAGCCGAAAAGAAAATGAATGAATGAATGTAAAGATATTTATGTATTGCTGCGTTTGAACCTGCATAGGTGCATAACTAACAATGACACTATTTCAGTTTGTCAAAATAGCAGCGTGCCAACAATGCGCCTTAGCACACCTCCTTTCTAGACCAGCACACTCATGAGTCCACAAAGTAGCGCAAATGGATTTGCTATTTAAACAACGTGGCGAAAAACATGAAAACAAAGGGTTGCGCTGGTCTGAAAATAGCAACAAATCACACAAAACACGTCTTGTGCCTGACTGTACGTTCACACCGAAAGCAGCGAGAGCGTCAATGGTCGCTCTGGCCGCCCTGGCGACAACGCTGTCTGCCTTCAGCTCCGGCGGCGAGAGCGTCAAAATTCATTACATTGATCTCGTATTTAAAGGAGCCGTTGCAGCATATAAGCAAATCACTTACATTCCCGCTTAAAACATGCTTTCTAGCGTGAAGATGTTGCACACTTATTATCAAATTAATTAAATTACGGAAGATCTAGCTGTATGTGGAGGCTCATTCTGAAAACGTAGTCCCATGGACGTTTCTGGATACCGTGAATTATGTAGCCGGAGGTACGTATGGCTGCATTTCATTTTTTAAGCAAACGCTACGGAGCGGTATGACGCCGTTCCTTTTGGCGCTTACCGGCTGACCGCTTGCCTCCGTGTGGAGACCTTTCCCGCCGCAACCAGTTTGTCCCGTTAGCTCGTCGTGTACATCGGCTGACTTGAGACACAGAGAAGAGTTGACGACGACGACCCGGGTTCGAGTCTGGGGAAGAGCGGTTCCAGAAATCAGGTAAGACAAAAACAGAATCCAAAAAATAAAATGAACGAGTGAATAACAGGGTGAGAATTAGGGATGCACCGATACCACTTTTTTACAAACCGATAAGAGTACGAGTATTTTAATTAGTGTACTTGCCGATACCGAGTACCGATACCGATACTTCATAGATTTGGTTTCAATTAAGTTTATTTGTTCGTTTTTTGTTGTTATTTGTCAAAAATCTTTAACAGGAGGCTGTTCCAAGCCAAAAATATACACATTGTTGATAACCCTGCAACCCAGACCTTAACGATTAAGCATGGACATTTAAAGGATGAGTTATCCTTGTGCTTACATGTGTGCACGACTTCACACATTACACAAAGTGTGTGCAGTGTACGTTACCTTATGGAGTCACTCTCGTTGCATATTGGGGACGCATAAAACCCTGTTATGCATGATTCTTTCATATTCAGGAGTCCTGCCTTTGATCCACCAGAGAGGTAATCAAAAAGTAGCTACTAGATGTTTATGGTTGGGTTGAGGGTAGATAGGATTAATAGCCATAAATACGAAACGCCTACTCTCATTTTAAAAATCACGCGACCATCATTTCACAATGTTTATTGATAAATCTTATTTTTTTAATATAAAAAGTGTTTAAGCAAACCTGTGCCATTGACAAGCCAACTGGAGAAAAACAAAGCAACCATCGCGGCAACCGCAGTGAGCACTTTTTCCGAATTTCAGCTGTTTTTTTGTTTTTTTTGCACTTGATTATTATGCGTTTAATGTTAAAAAATCAATAATGAATAGGCCTACAAGAGTGCAGCCTCCTTCCCCAATCATGTCAAGAAACACTGATGGTTACTGTCAAAGGCTACATTATTTAGGGCATTCCTTATGACATAATTCGTTTCCTTTTTAGTTTTAATATTTTGTTGAAATCTAAATGTAATAAAAGCACATCAGCGCCAAGGAAAAATCAGATGCAAGACGTCATCTTTAAAATTATGACATATAAAAAAAAAATTGCAAATATATGACAGAAGATTGTGATACAATAGTGAAGCATTAATTAAATCCTTACTTTCCACTGACCGAAAATCATCCACAGTTGCTCACAGCTCAAACTAAAATATAATTCGTATATTTTTCTTTGACAAAATATATTTTTAAAACGAATTTCGTATATATTTTGTCTCTTTAAAGTAGTTTATACTGTTTAATAATCATTTTAAATTATGTCATAAATAAAAAAATAAAAAAACGGCATTAATTCCCGCCCTCGCATAGTAGGTATACGCACGGCGCGTAGCTACAGCCGTAAAAGCAAGAGTGTATCCTGAGTGCAGGGGCGGACTGGGAAAGCATTTTCAACCGGGCAAAAGTAACTGTCAGTCAGGCCACATCTGATGCGATCTAGAAAGTGAAGAGCGGGGAGGAGGCGCGGAGGCGTGTGCGGGGATGCGCGGCAGGCCAGAGTCCCGATGGCAGGCCACATCCGATGCGATGTAGACAGTGAAGCGCGGCAGGCCAGAATCACGGTGGCAGACCAGATTGACCGTCGGACCGTCCCGGTGCTTCGGCCAGTCCGCCCCTGCCTGAGTGTGTGTGTCTTCACTGAAGCCTCTCTCTTCAAAAACCGAAAGTTGCGTATGTCAGGCAATATTTCGGCTTGTAATCGAATGAAAAGTTAATTTAGATAAGCCAATATTTTAAAACTGCAGTAAAGTAACTGTGTCGTGCGGCCACACATCGAATAAGGTCTGATCTGATCTCTCTCTCGCTGTCATCCAGACATTGATACGAAGACGCCGCACAAGTCAAGCCGCAAAACTGAGGCTGGTACCAGTTTACAGAATAGCTGAAGCCTTTGTGAAATCTGTCAAAATACAGCACTGAAATAAATAGGCATAAATGTCTTTGAGCTAAAAAGTCTATCTGTAGGATTTCTGACGCAATCAGAGCCAATGGTATGTAGAATTTGTGTAGCCTAATAATTATATTAATTCTAATAAAAATGAAAACCAAAATCAACAATTCATTGCATTTTTCGTTTGATAAAAAATATACGGAAACGAAAAAAATCAAAGGGTGGCTAGTTTGTATTCATTTGTTTTAATATTAATAAAAATATGCTTAGCCTATTTAAGCTTAAAACGGTTAAATGCGCTGCCAATAGGCAAGCCATTCAAAAATATTATTTTACTGTGTACTATGTTATAATGTATATTTTACAATAAAAACTAAATGTAGCATGCCTCGCTGTCATTTAAAACATGCAATTCATAACACACCAGAGCTGTAGGCCTGTGTATGCAGTGTGTAAACTTACTGGGTACCGTCAATAGGCCCAGTCACTGCGCACCACGTTATTGAACTCCAATATCTCTGAGGGAGATTATGTTACCCGATAGTCTATATTAACTTGAGAGATTTTAAAAATAAAAGGCATTTTAAATCTGCAACAAATAAAACTGGTTTCGTGAAGTTCAGCACTGGGCTAGGCTTTCTGATCTTTACAGAAGCTGTAAACTGACACGCGCGCGATGACCGCAGTGAAGTTTAAACTCAGGCGCTTTTATTTAGCCTGTAGTAGATTTTTTTACATAATGTTCCATTTCTTAAAATTTATAAAAAAAAATTATTTATAGTTTATATATAAAATGAGTGCTAGCTTGTTTGGGTGCTAGTTGTGATCATTATGCAAGGATCATATTTCATATTGGGTTTATTCTTCAGTAGCCTATAGATTCGTTAATAATGTATTTTATACGCGGGTTGTTTATAAGGACTAAGCTATTAATATATAATACATTAGGCTAATTAATACATTAAGACACTGAAGTCAGGTAGGACAACAATCACATCCATAGTGAATTACTGTTGAGTGGTATCGGTGCGTGGTATCGGCCTTTCATGTCCGATACGAGTACGAGTATTTTAACCAAGTATCGACCCGATACCCGATACTGGTATCGGTATCGGTGCATCCCTAGTGAGAATATGGTAAAATCCAAAAACGTGGTAAAAATCAGACGAGGGCTTTTCTTTTTCTGGATTGCTCTTGTAAACCGTTGGTTGGGTTTAGGGAAGTATGTGGGTGGGCTGGTCAATCGGTAAAATTGGGTTGGGTTTAGGGAAGGAGGAGGGTGGGTCAGTCGATTGGCCCGTCGCCCAGTCAATCATTCAGTCAGACAGACGGACGATCGGTTGTTCGACAGCGGCCTCTGGTGGGTTTATGCGAGAACAGCGAGGGCGCGAACGGCACTCGCGAGAGACATTTGACATAAAAAAAGCGCACACAGCGGCCTCTCGCGGATTCGATGTTGTTAATCTCATGCCGCCCCCTAGCGCTCATTTTACCTCAGACCTGCAGTCAAATGTGTGTTTTTGCAGTTTCACAAAAATGTAGGCTGAAGCACGCATTTCCAATGAGCTTGTGTTAAATGGACAGAAATCTTCCCAGTGCAGGATGAGTCATCAATATTTTGCCTCCATTTTCAAAGCTAATATAGTAAAAGTCAAGTTTGTGCACCAGAAGATACATTTTAAAATCTCTTAAAGGATTAAATGGCCTGAAGACTTCGATATCAGAATGCTTTTCAGGTATTTTTATATTGGTGAAAGCAGATGGCTTCTCTGAATGGAGGTCTTGAAAATAACTCTGTGTTTGGTCACGGCACATGCAGTGGAGTGTTAAAGCACATGACAGATGTGTGAATGAGTCTGGTGTGTGTGAAGAATCTGTTCCTGAGAAAGCAAAGGACACACCAAACGCTGAAACACACACAGACACAGCCAGGCTCATTCAGAGCACAGTTTAATGTTGCGCAGCTTGTCATTTCCACACACGCTTTGTTTTGTTGTGGTGACAAACAGGTTTTGATTTATTTCAGTTGATTGAAAGATACAGATTCACATTGTATTTCATGATTAGTATTTTTTAGGATAAAAATAGATTCACACTGACCACAATTTACTGCATCCAGCACTTTTTGTTTATTGATATGTTACTGTAATCAACTATATATATATATATATATATATATATATATATATATATATATATATATATATATATATATATAAAAATAAAAAAAATCTAATATATATATATAGTTGAAGTCAGAATTATTAGCCCCACCCCCCCCCCCCCCCCCCTGAATTATTAGACCGCTTGCTTATTTTTTCCCCAATTTCTGTTTAACGAAGAGAAGATTTTCTCAACACATTTCTAATCATAATAGTTTTCATAACTCATTTCTAATAACTGATTTATTTTATCTTTGTCATGATGACAGTAAATAATATTTGACTAGATATTTTTAAGACGCTTCTATAAAGCTTAAAGTGACATTTAAAGGCTTAACTAGGTTAATTAGGTTAACTAGGCAGGTTAGGGTAATTAGGCAAGTTATTGTAGACTATCGAGAAAAAAAAATTGCTTAAAGGGGCTAAAAATTTTGACCTTAAAATGTTTCTTAAAAAATTAAAAACTGCTTTTATTCTAGCCAAAATAAAACAAATAAGACTTTACCCAGAAGACAAAATATTGTCAGACATACTGTGAAAATTTCTTTATAGTATTGTTAGTACAACATAATGTACTTTTGAGGCTTTTTTCAATCAGAGGCAGAGTAGGGCGGGTGTTCACACACAAGAACACGCACAGTCAGTGACACACAGCAACGACCAGGGGTCAGAGCGATGGCAAATCCAACAAGCTCAAAGGCAGCGTTTGCAAACTGGAAATATAAGCACTGCTTTTCCCTCGTTGAGGTGAAAGGCAAGAAAGTTTATGTTAATATTTATAATGATATGCTGAATTTGAAGGTTGTCTCTCACATTGTCTCACAACAACATTAAAATAGTGTAGATTAGTGTACAATGTTTTACATATATTTTCTAGTCATTTGATAAATAAGATCTTTTAAAGTTACGCAATAGTTACTTTCCCTGGTAATTAGTTACTTTTATAATTATGTAACTCAGTTACTATTTGTGAGAAGCAACTAGTAACTATAAACCATTACTCTTTTAAAGGAACGTGCCCAACACTGTTAATTAAATGATGATATTTGTATTATTTTTATTTTTATTTACACAACTCTTTACAAACTCTGAAAGTGGTCAAATAATAATCAAAAGAAACTCTTGTCTGTTTTATTATTATTTTTTGATTAATATATACAATATATAATTATATTGTAATTCTTGCGAACTAAAGTGGACTGAAATTTGGGGAACATTGTGAAGGATTCCTCATTGTGTTTTGTTCTGAGTTTGTTTTGTGAGAGCAGGAGTAACAGTAGCTGATGTCAATATTATGTCATCATCACTCTTATTAGATTCACATTAGAGTCCAATCTGAGAAGCTGGCAGTGAAACTGAGGCCAGCAGAGGAGTGTGGAGATGCCATCTGTGTGTGTGCGTGTGCGTGTGTGTGTGTTCCTGCCCTCCCCTGCCCAGCCACACATCCACAAACACACAGTATATACACACGCACATCCACAAACACACACACAGTGTGTTTAATCATGCTAGCAACATTTTATCTATACAATTTTGCATGTCGGCAGTGAGAAATCATATTTGAAGCTCTATATAATCTTGCTAATATGCTAAGGAACATGCTAAGGTGTGATATCACATGAGAAGCAACAAATAATCTTCAAAACATGTTTATTGATGTGATGTTGCATGCTAGTAGTGTTTATGCACTGCTAATAATGTATAGAAAACATTAGCAGTGTGCTAAATCATGCTCAAAACATTTTACCTATACAATATTGCATGTTAACAGTGATAAATCATATTTTAAGCTCTATATAATATTGCTAATATGCTAAGAAACATGCTAAGGTGTGATGTTTCATAGATGGCAACAAATAATCTTTAAAACATGTTTATTGTTGTGATGTTGCATGCTAGCCCTGCTGAAAAAACCAGCATATGCTGGTAAGGTATGTTTTGATGCTGGTCTTGCTGGTTTTAATGCTGGTTTTGCTGGTCTCGATGCTGGTCTTGCTGGTTTCAGTGCTGGTCTCAATGCTGGTCTTGCTGGCCTGAGTGCTGGTCCTGACCAGCATTGAGACCAGCAAGACCAGCATTAAAACCAGTAAGACCAGCATCAAGACCAGCAAAACCAGCAATTAAAACCAGCAAGACCAGCATTAAAACCAGTAAGACCAGCATCAAGACCAGCAAAACCAGCATTAAAACCAGCAAGACCAGCATACCAGCATCAAAACATACCTTACCAGCATATGCTGTTTTTTTCAGCAGGGAGTAGTGTGTTAATGTTCTGCTAATAGTGCATTGAAATATTAGCAGTGTGCTAAATCATGCTAGCAACATTTTACCTATACAATATTGCATGTTAGCAATAAGAAATCATGTTTAAAGCACTATATAACATTGCTAATATGCTAAGAAACATGCTAAGGTGTGATGTTTCATAAGCAGCGACACATAATGTTCAAAACATGTTTATTGATGTGATGTTGCATGCTAGTAGTGTGTTAAATAATGCACTGCTAATAGTGGATTGAAACATTAGCAGTGTGTTAAATCATGCTAACAACATTTTACCTATAGCAGTGAGAAATCATGTTTGAATTGCTATATAATATTGCTAATATGCTAAGAAACAAATGACAAATAATGTTCAAAACATGTTTATTGGTGTGATGTTGCATGCTAAAAGTGTGTTAACCCTGCTGAAAAATCCAGCTTAAACCAGCCTAGGATGGTTGGTTGGTTTTAGCTGGTCGACCAGGCTGGTTTTAGAGGGGTTTGGGCCATTTCCAGGCTGGTTTCCAGCCATTTCCAGCCTGGTCTTAGCTGGTCAGGCTGGGAGATGACCAACTAAAACCAGCTTGACCAGCCAAAAGCAGCTATGTCCACCTTAAATCAGGCTGGTGAAGTGGTTTTAGCTGGTTTAAGCTGGTCATTTTCCAGCCTGGAAATGGCCAAAACCCCTCTAAAACCAGCCTGGTCGACCAGCTAAAACCAACCAACCATCCTAGGCTGGTTTAAGCTGGATTTTTCAGCAGGGAATGCACTGCTAATAGTGCATATAAACATTAGCATTGTGCTAAATCATGCTAGCAATATTTTACCTATACAATATTGCATATTAGCAGTGATAAATCATGTTTGAAGCTCTGTATAATCTTGCTAATATGCTAAGAAAGATGCTAAGGTGTGATATCACATGAGAAGCAACAAATAATCTTCAAAACGTATTGAATTGATGTTGCATGCTAGTAGTGTGTTAAATAATGCACTGCTAATAGTGCATATAAACATTAGCATTGTGCTAAATCATGCTAGCAACATTTTACCTATAAAATATTGCATGTTAGCAGAGAGAAATCATGTTTGAAGCTCTATATAATCTTGCTAATATGCTAAGAAACATGCTAAGGTGTGATATATATCACATAGGCAGCAACAGATAATCTTCAAAACATGTTTATTGATGTGATGCTGGTTGTTAGTTGTGTGTTAAATAATGTTAGAAACATCCTAGCAGTGTAGCAAGTCATGCTACCAGTGTGCTACAACAAGCTAGAAACATGTTAGCCGTGTGCTAAACTGTGCACAAATTGTGCATAGTAGTAATTTCCATTTAGTTTGACTTCGTATTGTCAAAATAAGTTAGAATTGTAATTTTATTTGATCTCTTTAATTCAATTTTACCTAATTGAACATTATTTAGATGCTAAAAGCTAATATTACTAGCCATAAGTGCATCAAAGACAGTCATAATCTTAATATTTTTAATTTCAAAGCGCAAGACTTGAACACTTGACTTTATCTTGACTTTCTGAACCAGTGTGCTGATAAAGAACAATGTGAGTTTTATAATAAATCAGTCAGCCGGAATATTATGTATTGCTTTGGAACGTGAAGTGTAGAAACGGCTTCCAGGATCATCTCCCGTGAACAAAAAGCCATCTGTATAATGGAAGAGATACGCTTACATACTGTAGTGTTTGTTTTGGTCTGGTTGACACGTCGAGATGCCTCAAGCAGCCAAGTTGTCAGCCGATGTTAGTCAGCAAAACAAAACACACACACACACATATGCCTCCCTGGTGTGCAGGTGCAGGATCCCATGAGTAAAGACTCAATTCACGACTGACCTGTGATTTAACAACTTATAAGGTGCATGTGTTTCAGAGTCAAAAGTTTGATTGATGAACTCTCTGGTGAAAAACCGAAACATACTGTGACGTTATTTCGAAAACAAATCTGATGAAGATAGTTTGAAGTATGTTTTTGGGTTAAGAAATCTTTTAGTAAACACCATAAAAACTTCCATTGGTCGGTGGCAGTGATGTAAGTGGTGGGCGTGGCTCTGTAGCTCCGCCTTCTATGATGTGGAAGTCTTGATTTGATTTCAGTTCATTTAGTTTTGAGCAGTTTGTTTTGAAATGAAATAAAAATCAATTGTAAATGCATTTGCTGTCTCTTTCGGTAGTTGTAGTATATCTCTGGTTAATTGTAGTAGTAGTTTCTGGATAAGAGTGTAAATATAATTGTTTTTACAGACACATCAGTGTGTGTGGATGGTCAGGCATTTTTTGTATACACCTCTATGACTAAAAGATGCTAGCAGTGTGCTAAAGCATAATAGAAAAAATCTAAAAGAAACATCCTAGCATTGTTAAAACATCAGCAGTGTGCTAAGTCTTGATAGTAGCTATCTAGAACTTCGTAGCAGTTTAAAATCATTAGAAACATGCTAAATGTGTGATACTACACGTTAGAAGTGTGATATTCTAATAGAAACATGTTAGCAATGTTAACATTAGCATTGTGCTAAATCTTGATAACAACTTTCTACGACTTACCAACAGTTTAAAATCATCCTATAAACATGCTACATACGTGATATTACACATTAGCAGTGTGCTAAAGTATAAAAAAAAACTAGCTAGCGATGTTAAAACATCAGCAGTGTGCTAAATCTTGATAGCAACTTTCTTAAACTAAATAAGTTTAAAATCCTTCTAGAAACATTTTGTGATATTACATGTTAGCAGTTTTAGCAGTGTGCTAATCTTGATAGCAGCCAACTAAAACTTCATAGCAGTTTAAAATAGTTAGAAACATGCTACCTTTGTGATATTACATGTTAGCAGTGTGCTAAATCATAAAAATGCTAGCAATGTTAAAACATCAGCAGTGTGCTAAATAGAAACTTTCTAAAACATAATAACAGTTTTAAATCATGCTAGAAACATGCTGCCTTCGTGATATTATGTTAGCAGAATACTAAATTATAAAAACATGCTATCTTATATGCAATGTTAAACAATCAGCAGTGCTACATCTTGATAACAACCATCTAAAATGTTAGAAACATGTTATATGTGAGATATTACATGTTAGCAGCAATGTGCTACATTATAAAAGAAACATGCTAATGATGTTAAAACATCCGCAGTGTGCTAAATCTTGTAGCAGTTTAAAATCTATATTAGAAACATGCTATATTTGAGATATTATGTTAGCAGTATGCTAATTTATAAAAAATCATGCTAGCAGCGTTAAAACATTATCAGTGCACTAAATCTTGATAGCAACTTTTAAAAACTCAATAACAGTCTAATTTCATGCTAGAAATATGCTACATGTGTGATATTACATGTTAGCAGTGTGCTAAATTATAAAAGAAACATGCTAACAATGTTGAAACATCAGCAGTGCTAAATAGAAACTTTTTAAAACCTAATAACAGTTTTAAATCATGCTAGAAACATGTTACCGTTGTGATATTATGTTAGCAGTTTGCTGAATTGTTAAAAAAACATGTTATCAGTGTTAAAACATTAGCAGTGTGCTAAATCTTGAAAGCAACCATCTAAAACTTTATAGCAGTTTTAAATCATATTAGAAACATGATACATGTGAGATGACATGCTAGCAATGTGCTAAATTATAAAAGAAACATGTTAACTATGTTAAAACATCAGCAGTGTGCTAAATCTTGATAGCAACCATCTAAAACTTTGTAGCAGTTTAAAATCATGTTAGAAACATGCTACATGTGTAATATTACATGTTAGCAGTGTGTTAAACTATAAAAGAAACATGCTAGCAATAGTAAAACATCAGCAGTGTGCTAAATAGAAACTTTCTAAATTGTAATAACGGTTTAAAATCATGCTAGAAACATGCTATATGTGTGATATTACATGTTAGCAGTGTGCTAAATTATATAAAAATGTTATCAATGTTACAAAATTAGCAGTGTGCTAAATCTTGATAGCAACCATCTAAAAGGTTGTAGCAGTTTAAAATCTATGTGATATTACGTTAGCAGTATGCTAATTTATAAAATGAACACGCTAGCAGTGTTAAAACAGCAGTGTGCTAAATCTTGATAGCAACTTTATAAAACTTTATAGCAGTTTAAAATCATGTTAGAAACATGCTACATGTGTGATATTACATGTTAGCAGTGTACTAAACTATAAAAAAACATGCTAGCAATAGTAAAACATCAGCAGTGTGCTAAATAGAAACTTTCTAAAACGCAATAACAGTTTTAAATCAGGCCAGAAACATGCTACCTTTGTAATATTACGTTAGCAGTTTGCTAAATTATAATAAAAACATGTTATCAATGTTAAAACATTAGCAGTGCGCTAAATCTTGATTGCAACTTTCTAAAACTTTGTAGCAGTTTAAAATCATGCTAGAAACATGCTACATATGTGATATTACATGTTAGCAATGTGCTAAATTATAAAAGAAACATGCTAACTATGTTGAAACATCAGCAGTGTGCTAAAATTGATATCAACCATCTAAAACTTTGTAGAAGTTTAAAATCATGCTGGAAACATGCTATATGTGTGATATTACATGTTAGCAGTGTGCTAAACTATAAAAGAAACATGCTAGCAATAGTAAAACATCAGCAGTGCGCAAAATAGAAACTTTCTAAATTGTAATAACAGTTTTAAATCAGGCCAGAAAGATGCTAACTTTGTGATATTACATTAGCAGTGTGCTAAATTATATAAAAACGTTATCAATGTTAAAAAATTAGCAGTGTGCTAAATCTTGATAGCAACCATCTAAAAGGTTGTAGCAGTTTAAAATCTATATTAGAAACATGCAACATGTGATACTATGTTAGCAGTATGCTAATTTATAAAATGAACATGCTAGCAGTGTTAAAACATCAGCAGTGTGCTAAATCTTGATAGCAACTTATTAAAACGTTGTAGCAGTTTAAAATCATGCTAAAAATGCTACCTTTGTGATATTACATGTTAGCAATGTGCTAAATTATAAAAGAAACATGCTAACAATGTTAAAACAACAGCAGTGTGCTAAATATTTATAGCAACTTTATAAAACTTTGTAGCAGTTTAAAATCATGTTAGAAACATGCTACATGTGTGATATTACATGTTAGCAGTGTGCTAAACTATAAAAAACATGCTAGCAATAGTAAAACATCAGCAGTGTGCTAAATAGAAACTTTCGAAAACGCAATAACAGTTTTAAATCATGCTAGAAACATGCTACTTTTGTGATATTAGGTTAGCATAATGCTAAATTATAATAAAAGCATGTTATCAATGTTAAAGCATTAGCAGTGTGCTAAATCTTGATTGCAATTTTCTAAAACTTTATAGCAGTTTGAAAACTCATGCTAGAAACATGCTACATATGTGATATTACATGTTAGCAGTGTGCTAAACTATAAATAGTTGGTAAAACATCAGCAGTGTGCTAAATAGAAACTTTCTAAAATACAAAAACAGTTTTAAATCAGGCCAGAAACATGCTACCTTTGTGATATTACGTTACCAGTGTGCTAAATTATAATAAAAACATGTTATCAATGTTAAAACATTAGCAGTGCGCTAAATCTTGATAGTAACCATCTAAAAGGTTGTAGCAGTTTAAAATCTATATTAGAAACATGCAACATGTGTGATATTATGTTAGCAGTATGCTAATTTATAAAATGAACACGCTAGCAGTGTTAAAACATCAGTGTGCTAAATCTTGATAGCAACTTTCTAAAACTTTGTAGCAGTTTAAAATCATGCTAAAATGCTACATATGTGATATTACATGTTAGCAATGTGCTAAATTATAAAAGAAACATGCTAACAATGTTAAAACAACAGCAGTGTGCTAAATCGTTATAGCAACTTTAGCCGTGTGCTAAATTATAATAAAAACATGTTATCAGTGTTAAAACATTAGCAGTGTGCTAAACTATAAATAGTTGGTAAAACATCAGCAGTGTGCTAAATAGAAACTTTCTAAAACGCAAAAACAGTTTTAAATCATGCTAGAAACATGCTGCCTTTGTGATATTCGGTTAGCAGTGTGCTAAATTATTAAAAATAAATTAGCAGTGTGCTAAATCTTGATAGTAACCATCTAAAAGGTTGTAGCAGTTTAAAATCATGCTAGAAACATGCTACATACTTGATAACACACACTGGCAGTTAAATCATGCTAAAAAATGTTAGCAATATGCTAATGCTAGTATGTTAGCAATTTAGAATCATGCTAGAAACACACTACATGTGTGATACGACATGCTAGCAGTCATTCTTTTAATAGAAACCTTTAATTATAAATGTCTTGTCAGTTTTATAAGTTCAGAAGTCTTGTAATAATCTCCAGCAACACTCCAGGGTTTTTCCAATGAATATTTAAACAAGTGCCCTATAAAGGGTTCAAAATCGCGATGTTTTACTTGTGACTAGAACATTGTCCTGTATTGTAGACTGTATGATTTGCTCCCACGTTTAATGTGTGCGTTTTTAAATAAACAATGTGATCCAGTTACAACAATGTTGTATCTGGGTACAACAAATCCTTGTTTGTTATCATTGTGCAGTTGTTGATCAGCCATCATTTTGAGCATCTAGTCAGAATCTGGTCTCGTTCCCTCCTGTTTTCGATTCCTCCTGTCGTCGTCGTCTACTGAACAGAGGGCTGTTTTTCTCTAACTAGGTCTGAGAGAGTGAATCCGCTCCGGCGTGTTGCTAAATATAAAGGAGGCGCCGTTTCACAGGAGGGTGCTGATTCTTCTTTCAATTCCCTCTACGCTTTAGTGTTTTCTGATTTGTCTCACAGCAGCAATGAACGTGGATAAATTAGGTGCTCGTAATTAGCCGTCATCTGGGATCTGCAGCGCTACAGGCTTCTGCGGTCTGAGGGGAAGATTTGCATACGGTCCACTATATACTGTCCATTGGTACACGATAAAAGGCGATTCATTATTAAAGTTATTGAGGAGCGATTTGAGTGTTATGGAGTAAAACTCCATATACTTATATACATTCACAGAGGAAGTAAATGTTAGCATTTTCAAGAGTTCACACTTAGCTGGCGATTGATTATAAAGCTTGTTTGGCATCCTGTCCCGGGAGAGAGCCCTGAGCTCATAAGATCCTCGAGCCCGGGGCTCCCTCCCATTTGCAAGGTGAGAGGGGAGTTTGAGCTCAGGTAGATCTCGAGAACTCCTAGCTAATGAACAGATAGTGATTGCTCTTAAGAGATAACTACTTACCAGGAGCATGTCTATGGTGGTGATTTGGATTAGTCAATTAACTTAAGTTGCATGTTTTTGGACGGTGGGAAACCGGGGGAAACTTATGTGGGAGAACGTGTAAACCATACCTGCCAACACTCCCGGGACTCTCCTGTATTTCAGACCCATTTCCCGTATTGTTTTGTCTCCCGGAAAACTCCCGGAATTCCAGTCACCCCCCCCCCCCCCCCCCCCCCCCCCCCTCTTAGCTTTTTGGTACAGTCCGGCCTAAAACCTGGTGCATGTGCGCGTGGTCTTCAGTTCAAACAACCCCCGCCCCCCGATCTTCAGTTCGCGCACACCCACAACCCCACCCCACCCCCGCTCTTCATATCTCTTCATATCGCGCGCAAACCCCCCACGCCCCCCGCCGGCTCTTCAATACGCACGCACCCCCCACCCCCCGCTATTCAATTAGCGCGCACTCCCCGCCCCCCAGTCTCCCGGAATTTATGATCCAAATGTTGGCAGGTATGGTGTAAACTCCGCACAGAAACGTCGACTGGCTTGGTAAGGATTGGAACCAGTGACTTTCTTGCTGTGAGGCGATAGTGCTAACCACTGAGCCACCATGTAAATGTGACAGATGTGAAATGGGCTCTTGTGTGACTTTGGTAAATCAAATATAATTGTTTGAAAACATCGACAGACATTTTTGAGTATTTTTACAATACTGTAACATACAAGCCTATACAACAAACGTAGAAAGGGTATTTCTAGGTAATTAATTTTATTTGTTTTAAGGCAAGGTTGACTCAGTTATTTTATTTAATATTTTTAAGGCAACTGGTTTACTCAGTCAATTAATTGCTTTAATGGGGTAAGTGTTGTCGCGATACTGTAAACCGACTGTGAACACAGAACCGTAATCCAAACCATCAGTTTTATTAACCTAGTTAACTTAATTCACTGTTTTTGCAAGATATACACAATACATGAATAAAAATTAAAGTCATTTATCCGTTTTCCTGTCCTAAAACAAATAACGAAAATCCAACCCAAATCTCGTGTTTCTTTATCGTGAGCAAAAGAAAAACCGAAAAATGGCCGTTTTCTTAGTTTTCCTATCTGAAAACAGATATGGACTGGACAGAAGACACTTCGACTGTAGTATGTTGTTTCTCACCCCAAAGTCTGCTTATTTTACAAAAAAAGAGAAAAAAATGGGTTAAAATAATTCGTGCTGTTAAAAGCATTTACAATCGATTAACCGCCTCGGAGCTCAGAGTAGCCCCGTCTCTAATGGTTTATAAATTATGCTTTGAAACGCAGCCGCATGCCAGTGTGTGTGTGTGTGTTTGCTGACACACATTCTGATGCTCTGGAGAAAAAGGCTGCTGGATAAAAGTTAGACCGTGTAACAATATCTTCTGGTCTATCATGACTCCATTCTTTCAGCATTAAGTTAACTTCTGACTCATTTGAATATTGACTGTGCTCATTAACAGACCACACCTCCCTCCTCATGAATATTGATGAGCAGATGGAGACGGGTGTTAATTTGAAGCGATGATGTTTGCCCGAAATAGTGCTGTGTGTGTGTGTGTGTGTGTGTGTTTGTGTGCGACCAGCCAAATTCACACGTGTTAGCAGTGCAAACGAACGAATGCACTGAATCTAAAAACAGGAATATATGGGGATTCAAGTTGGTGAGTTCAATTTCGCTGCCATCAACAACTCGCAAACTTAATTTGACAAAAATAGATCTTTAGATATTTGTGGAAGGAGTTTATTTGGGATGAAGCTCTTCCTGAGGTGTCGCTGTTATGGGGTTTCTAAGATATTCTGAGTGTTTATTTAAAGCAATTTTTTTGCTTTGAGATTTTGTTTAAGATTTTTAACAATATTATTATATTTAAGCCTGTATGATATTGTTGTTGTTGTTGTTGTTATTATTATTATTATTATTATCATTAAAATTGAAAAACAATTGATTATTTATCCACTGTTTAAAACTTAAATGAAGTAAGAAATATTGACATTATTGTTGTAGTTAGTATTTTAATAACAATAACAACATTAATAATAATCGAAATCATAATCATAATTAAAATTAATAATGATTATTATTTATAAACTGTTTATAACCTAAAATAAAGAAATAAATATTTACATTATTGATGTAGTTATTATTGTTGAAGTTATCATTTTATTAACATTATTATTATTATTATTATTATTAATATTATTATTATTATTATTATTATTATTATTATTATTAATAATACTAATAATTGTAATAATGATTTATTTATTGACTGTTTAAAACAGAAATTAATTAAATATTTACATTATTGTTGTAGTTATTATTTTTAAAACAATAATAAAAACATAAATAATGATTATTTAATAATTATTTACTGATAAAAATAACAAATCTTTATATTATTGTTGTAGTTATTATTATTTTAATAACAACAGCAATAATAACAATAATAATAATTAATAATATAAATTTAATAAATAATAACAATTATAATTTATTGGCTGTTTAAAACAAAAATAAAATAACAAATATTTACATTATTGTTGTAGCTATTATTATTTTAATTACAATAATGTTATTATTATTATTATCATTATTATTATTATTATTATCATTATTATTATTATTATTATTAACAACAACAACAATAATCATAATCGAAATCATAATTATAATAAAAATGAATAATGATTATTATTTATGGACTGCTTTCAAACTAAAATAAAATAACAAATATTTACATTATTGTTGTAGTTATTATTTTGATAACAATATTTTTATTATTATTATTATTATTATGAGTACTAATAATAGTAATTAATAATGATTTATTTATTGACTGTTTAAAACAAATAAATTAAATATTTACATTATTGTTGAAGTTATTTTAATAACATTATTATTATTATTATTTTTTTTATTATTATTAATATTAATTATGGTTATTAATAATGATTTATTGACTGCTTAAAACAGAAATAAATGAAATATTTATGGTATTGTTGTAGTAATATAATTTTAATAACAATAATAAAAATAATAATTAATAAGGATTATTTATTGCCTAATAAAAATAAATATTTATATTATTGTTGTAGTTATTATTATTTTGATAACAACAATAACAACAACAATAATTAATAATAATAATAATAATTAATAATGTTTATTTATTTAATTATTTATTTAATAATTAATAACAATTATAATTTATTGGCTGTTTAAAAGAAAATTAAAATAACAAATATTTACATTATTGTTGTAGTTATTATTTTAATAAATAAATAAATTATTATTTAAAAAATATCGAATTTAGCAATTTTCTGATTATTATTTTTGCTTTTGAGTTGCATTATGGGACCTTGATCTTTTAAAAAAGTAACTGATATTGACATTTTTATTAGTTTTAAGTGATCTATTGTCTGGGTTGGTGTTGTAAATTACTGTACAAAGACCATAATGTACTATAATGCAATTCAAAAGCATAAATACATGAAAAAACAAAACATAAATGACAAAATAAAGAAAGAGATTTCTGAATATTTTTACAGTTTGTGAATCACAAAATATAAAAACAATAAGGACATCAGTAAATGTTTGAATTCAAGTTAATTTATAATCGCTGAAGATATTTCAGCTTTTAACATTCAGACATTCAGTAAATGTACACAGTATATACAGTACATAAACCTGGACACTCTTATGTTTGACTGTAATTTAACGTTGACTTCTGGGAGTTTTGGCTCCAGCATTTACAGCTCTTGTTGTGTTTTTACCTCTGCTTAATCTCCATTTTCTCTCGGTTTACCGCAGTAAACACACACTGCTATGGCTGTAGTTTCTCTTCTCGTGTCTGATGATGTTTATCGTGGTCAAACCGAAACGCTTTTTTTTTTTCTTCAGAGCTTCAGTTCGATTCTCCACAGACTCTCACTAAACACTCAAACCAACCGTGTCTGTGCCTCTGCACTCTTCTGTGTTTGATCAGTCAGTTGTGTGAATGAGATCGCACAAATTCATGTGAATCAGCCACTAAATCTAAAAGTTATGAATTGCCATGAGATAGTGTTAGTAACTCAGACTGAACAATAAACTCAAGGTTTCTGAATGTCTGCTAGTTTGCAGTGAGGGTTTGAGTCTTCTCGATGTTTGGCCTTGTTAAAGCACATATGGATGAATGAGCTCGGCGTGAAACGTCCTGGGTCTTATTTTCATGGCTGGGCTCAAATCCCAAAGTTCCTCGGGGTTTCTGGACCTGCAACTGCATCTCTTTGGCTCCGCAGGTCTGTGAGGTAATAATGGGCTGCATGTTGAAGAATCAGTGGGAGGGAGAGTTGTGTGTGTGTGTGTGTGTGCTTGTTTTTATATCCTGGTGGGGACTTAAATCTGAATATACACACTGTAAAACAATTATTGCTGCCTTATTTTTTATTTTAGTTGAATTAAATGAACTTTTCTAGTCATCTCAAGTTAAATCAGTCAAACTGGCTGAAATATTCTGTTAATATTTTGTACAGCTACAAAAAATGTAGTACTTGATTAACTCATCAAATGAAGTCACATAAAATCATTTGTTGTCATTACTTTTTTACAGAAACTTGTGTCATCATGGGGACCAAACTTGAGTTCCTCAGGATTTTTTTGTGAGGATTGGGTTTAGGGGTAGGGTTGGGGGAGGAGAGTGAATATACACTCACCGGCCACTTTATTAGGTACATCTGTCCAACTACTCGTTAACGCAAATTTCTAATCAGCCAATCACATGGCAGCAACTCAATGCATTTAGGCATGTAGACATGATCAAGACGATCTGCTGCAGTTCAAACCGAGCATCAGAATGGGGAAGAAAGGGGATTTAAGTGACTTTGAATGTGGCACGGTTGTTAGTGCCAGACGGGCTGGTCTGAGTATTTCAGAAACTGCTGATCTACTGGGATTTTCACGCACAACCATCTCTAGGGTTTACAGAGAATGGTCTGAAAAAGAGGAAATATCCAGTGAGCGGCAGTTCTGTGTGCGCAAATGCCTTGTTGAAGCCAGAGGTCAGAAGAGAATGGCCAGACTGGTTCCAGCTGATAGAAAGACAACAGAAACTCAAATAACCAATTGAGGTCTGCAGAAGAGCATCTCTGAACACACAACACGTCCAACCTTGAGGCGGATGGGCTACAGCAGCAGAAGACCACACCAGGTGCCGCTCCTGTCAGCTAAGAACAGGAAACTGAGGCTACAATTCACACAGGCTCACCAAAACTGGACAATAGAAGATTGGAGAAACGTTGCCTGGTCTGATGAGTCTTCATTTCTGCTGCAACATTTGGATGGTCGGGTCAGAATTTGGCGTCAACAACATGAAAGCATGGATCCATCCTGCCTTGCATCAACGGTTCAGGCTGGTGGTGGTGGTGTAATGGTGTGGGGGAGATTTTCTTGGCACACTTTGGGCTCATTAGTACCAATTGAGCATCGTGTCAACGCCACAGCCTACCTGAGTATAGTTCCTGACCATGTACATCTCTTTATGACCACAGTGTACCCATCGTCTGATGGCTACTTTCAGCAGGATAACGCGCCATGTCATAAAGAGTGAATCATCTCAGACTGGTTTCTTAAACATGATAATGAGTTCACTGTACTCAAATGGCCTCCACAGTCCCTAGATCCTCAATCCAATAGAGCACCTATGGGATGTGGTTGAACGGGAGATTCTCATCATGAATGTGCAGCCGACAAATCTGCAGCAACTGCGTGATGCTATCATGTCAATATGGAGCAAAATCTCTGAGGAATATTTCCAGTGCCTTGTTGAATCTCTACCACGAAGGATTGAGGCAGTTCTGAAGGCAAAAGGGGGTCCAATCCGGTACTAGTAAAGTGTACCTAATAAAGTGGCTTGTATTGTAGAAACATCATTATGTCTATAATAGTCCCCACTGTGATAGAGAAACAAATGTGTGTGTTTGTGTGTATTAGGAGTGCACGATACTGGAAAAATGTGCAATAAGGTGGTTTAACATAGCAATAACGACATTTCTTACGATATCACATTTCCCTATATATTCTATTTTTTATTAACTCTTTTAAATCATTTATTTATGTAATGAGATTAAAATAAACAGGTAAAAGCTATTTTTCAGATTGGATTAATTCTAATTCAGACAAACAAAAAGTGTTGACACTATGAATGAATGAAAACCTCCGCAGATATCCTGACTCTGATTGGCTGTCGTAATGTGTGTGTGTGTGTGTGTGTGTGTGTGTGTGTTTGTGTGCGTGTGTGTTAGTAAGGCAGGTTTGAGTAATGAACACACAGATGTTGTGTATTGTGCGTCTCTATCGGCAGACGTGATGAATGTTTCTCATTATATGCAGGAGTGTCTGCGTTTCTCTTTCTTCTGTCTTTACCTCCGCTACACTGATCAATCACAGATTCAATTCAGTTCAATTAAAGACAAATACAATCATTTTATATTGAACGGTATTTTCCTTGTCGACGTGAGCACATATACTGTATACAAAAATATATTAATTATTAAAAACCGTGATGAGCAAGCTGTGTGTCTGCGGGAATGTACATATTCACATTCCTTTAGCATTTTATTAAGGAAATTCAATTCATCTTTAAGTCATCTGGTAAAATTGGGTTCGTATCGCAATATATATCACAGAAAAGCTCAATATTGCAATGCCCGGCATCCTGCAGCCATCATTTTATATTTTATTTGACAAAATATTTTCAACTTTTTAAGAAATATAAATGTTTCATTATTATATTATATCAAATGAAAGTTTTTTAATATATTTGTTTAATAAAAAAAAATACAAAAAATTTACATATTCACATTCTTTTAACATTTTATGTAAGTTAAATACATAGGTGATCTGGTGAAATTGTATTCATATCGCAATATATATCACAGAAAAACAAAATATTGCGATGTCAATTTTTTAAATTACATATTTTATACATGATTTCGATTATTATTAATGTTTTTATTGTTATTAAATTAATAACTACAACAATAATGTAAATATTTCTTATTTTATTTAAGTTTTAAACAGTGGATAAATAAATTGTTTTTCAATTTTAATGATAATAATAATAATAATAACAACAACAATAACAACAACAACAACATACAGGCTTAAATATAATAATATTGTTAAAAATCTTAAATAAAAACTCAAAGCAAATAAATTGCTTTAAATAAACACTCAGAATATCTTAGAAACCCCATAACAGCGACACCCAGGAAGAGCTTCATCCCAAATAAACTCCTTCCACAAATATCTAAATAAAATTTGATATATATATATATATATATATATATATATATATATATATATATATATATATATATATATATAGAGAGAGAGAGAGAGAGAGAGAGAGAGAGAGAGAGAGAGAGAGAGAGAGAGAGAGAGAGTTCTGTCTGGTTCTCGAGTCTGATTGGCTGATAGCAATGTGATGTTCCCATAATAACAGCACTCGTACAGCCTCTTCACTCTTGTGTATTACTCCGCCCACATAGAGTGACTGCAGGTCAATAAACTCACTACAGTTTTGTGACGATGTCATAAATAAAATAAATCAAATTGTGGTTGAGTAAGTTCAGCAATCTCATTAATACTTTTATTATGGATGACGTCTGTTCTTTGATAAGAGGGCGGAGCTTGGTGTCACAGAGAAGGGAAAAAAAAGAGCTAGAAGGAAAGAGAGGGAGAGAGGGAAGTGATACAGGGCCTCTGGCAGTCATGGAAGACTCACGCTACGGTTTGTTGTTTTAAAAAAGTTACGGTTTCTCCTATGGCGCTCGTTTGAGTTTCAACTCATCATGCTTTCATCATCCAGCGTTGTTTAAACCCCGCCGAGATGTCAAGAAGCGGATAAATATGTGAGCAATGTAAAGCTTCAACTAAAGAGACAAATATTGGAACAGAATTATTAGCCCCCCTTTGAATTTTTTTTTTTCTTTTTTAAATATTTCCCAAATTATGTTTAACAGAGCAAGGACATTTTCACAGTATGTCTGATAATATTTTTTCTTCTGGAGAAAGTCTTATTTGTTTTATTTCGGCAAGAATAAAAGCAGTTTTTAATTTTTTATGAACCATTTTAATGTCAAAATTATTAGCTCCTTTAAGCTATATTTTTTCCGATAGTCTACAGAACAAACCATCATTATACAATAACTTGCCTAATTACCCTAACCTGCCTAGTTAACCTAATTAACCTAGTTAAGCCTTTAAATGTCACTTTAAGCTGTATAGAAGTGTCTTGAAAAATATCTAGTCAAATATTATTTACTGTCATCATAACAAAGATAAAATAAATCAGTTATTAGAGATGAGTTATTGAAACTATTATGTTTAGTAATGTGTTGAATAAATCTTCTCTCCATTAAACAGAAATTGGGGAAAAAATAAACAGGGGGGCTAATAAATCAGGGGGGCTAATAATTCTGACTTCAACTGTATATGTACTTGATATTACATCAAGTCAAATGAAAAATATTTAAATATATTTGTTTAATTAAAAGATATTAAAATATAAAAAATGCACACAATCACATTCTTTTTAAGCATTTTAATTATTTGTTCATTAATTTTCCTTCGGCTTTGTCCCTTTATTCATCAGGCGTCACCACAGTGGAATGAACCGTCAACTTATCCAGCATATGTTTTGCACAGCGGATGCCCTTCCAGCTGCAACCCAGTACTGGGAAACATCCATACACACTCATTCACACACACACTACGGCCAATTTAGTTTATTCAATTCCCCTATAGCACATGTGTTTGGACTGTAGGGTAAACCAGAGCACCTTGGAGGAAACCCACGCCAAGACGGAGAGAACATGCAAACTCCACACAGAAAGGCAACTGACTCAGCCTGTACTCGAACCAGCGACCTTCGTGCCGTGAGGCGACAGTGCTAACCACTGAGCCACCATGACACCCCTCCCCCCCATTTAAATTCTTTTAGCATTTTATCACTGAAAACACACACACACACACACACTTACTCAATGTACATCTTGTGCTGAAAATTGTGAGTAATTGCTTCCCATAATTCTCGCACTTGTTCTGCATATCAGTCGGGTGTGATGGCACATTTTTCCACCGCTGCCAGACGTCTGACACTCTGGAAATAAACCTCGCAGCCTCCCAGCGCAATTATGAAGGTTAGCGTGTTAAATTTAGCCGTGGAAACATTGATGGTGAGCGGGAGCGCAGGGAGAGGTGATGAATGAGTGTGTGTGTGTGTGTGTTTCAGAGAGTGGAGGTGGAGGTGAGAGCGCAGGTCTTTCTCACACGTTTGCTGTCAGTGTTTTCAGGCTTGTTAGCGTCAGCTCATAAATACGAGCGGCTCTGTGTGTGTCCAGGTCAGCGGCACATCGTGTGTGTGTGTGTGTGTGTGTGTGTAAACAAACGCTTTCCTGTTTTCAGTGCATTCGTGCTTCTGTGAAACCACATGTGGGTGCAGGTTACGCTGTACACTCTTATATTTAAAGACACACTAAGGCTAAGTGATTTTTGCAATATGTGCTTCAGACTACATTTCCCTGAATCTGCCGTCTGAATTATCAGCCCTCCTACATATTTTTTCTGTTTAACAGAGAGATTTTTTTCCAACAAATGTTGAATTTTCAACGTTAAAACTCGACAGAGCAGAGATCAACGTCCCGTAATGCAGTGTTTCTCAACCACGCTCCTGGAGGACCACCAGTTCTGCACATTTTCCATGTCTCCTTAACCAAACACTCCTGATTCAGATCATCAGCTCATTAGCAGAGACTGAAAGACTGTAATGGGTGTGACAAAGGACACATCCAAAACATGCAGTGCTGGTGATCCTCCGGTAACGTGGTTCAGAAACACTAGACTAAAGCAATTCACAACTGTAAATAAATGGAAAAGTTCAATTAAACTGTTAATGAACAGATATTTTTATAGCATTAATGTTTATTTAAAGACACACTAAGGCTAAGCGATTTTTGCAATATGTGCTTCAGACTACATTTTTCTGAAACTGCAGTCTGAATTATCAGCCGTCCTGAATATTTTACCCCAATTTCTGTTTAACAGAGAGAAGATTTTCTTCCAGCAAATTTCTAAACATAATAGTTTTAAGCTGAGTTGAATTTTCAACATTAAAACTCGACAGAGCATAGATCAACGTCCCGTAATGCAGTGTTTCTCAACCACGCTCCTGGAGGACCACCAGTTCTGCACATTTTCCATGTCTCCTTAACCAAACACTCCTGATTCAGATCATCAGCTCATTAGCAGAGACTAAGGCCCCGTGTACACTAATGCGTTTTCGTTTTAAAACGCATAAGTTTTGCTACGGTTACGCCATACGTCCACACTACGCCGGAGTTTTCGAGCCCTGAAAACGGAGCGTTTTGAAAACGCTGGAGAGGTCGTTTTCCTTTCTAAGCCGCTGCTGCTCCGTCTCTGTGTGGATGGGGAAAAACGGAGACATCTGAAAACGGAGGTGTGGCTGCTGAGGTGAGGTGTGGCTACCTGAATGGTGCTTTTGGGTCATTGCGTATCCTTCCCTTATTTGTCAAGCCCCTATCACATGACTATAACGCTACCGGAAGACGACAGACCAGCCTTCACTGTAAACAACAACATGGACACAGAAATGGGAGCGTTGTTTGCACTATTGTCCGTTTTAGGCGCCATTGTGCAGTTAAACTCTGCCTTTTTTACTACAGCAGCTGCATATATTCGCAAGAGGCAAGCTATTGTTCGAGCACTCGCGAATCGCTCGCGTTCATCATTCAACCAGCGTTTGTTGACTAACAATCACCAAATGCCGAGTGAGACACATGCTTCCTGTTTATACTTGAACGCGCATGCCCAGAGTGTGCGAATGGTCACCTGATATACGTTTTTGGTGGAGTGGTGTGGACGGAGATATGTTTTGAATCGCTAGTGTGGACGCGGATCGTTTTTGATCTAAAACGCCGTTTCAAAACGAAAACGCATTAGTGTAAACGGGGCCTAAAAGACTGTAATGGGTGTGACAAAGGAGACATCCAAAACATGCAGTGCTGGTGGTCCTCCGGTAACGTGGTTGAGAAACACTGGACTAAAGCAATTCACAACTGTAAATAAATGGAAAAGTTTAATTAAACTGTTAATTAACAGATATCATTAGATAGCAGATAGCATTAATGATTATTTAGCGATACACTAAGCGATTTAGCAGACTGAATTATCAGCCGTCCTGAATATTTTACCCCAATTTCTGTTTAACAGGGAGAATTTTTTTTCAGCACATTTCTAAACATAATAGTTTTAAGCTGAGTTAAATTTTCAACATTAAAACTCGACAGAGCAGAGATCAACATCCCATAATGCAGTGTTTCTCAACCACGTTCCTGGAGGACCACCAGTTCTGCACATTTTCCATGTCTCCTTAACCAAACACTCCTGATTCAGATCATCAGCTCATTAGCAGAGACTGAAAGACTGTAATGGGTGTGACAAAGGACACATCCAAAACATGCAGTGCTGGTCGTCCTCCAGGAACATGGTTGAGAAAATGATATGGATAACTGTAAATAAATGGAAATTTTAATTAAACTGTTAATTAACAGATATTTTTATAGCTTTATGTTTATTTAAAGCTATCTGGTGTTTGTTTTTGTTTTGTTTTTTTGCATCAGATATTTTTTTTAAATCTTGTAGCATATGATTATATGACAGTGATGTACTAAATATTTACTTTGTTTTATGTCAAGTTTCATGGAACCACAAAAACAGCTCAAAACACTAGCTATGATTCCATCAACACCAAATGTTTATGCATAGAATGTGGCATAAAAAAATGCTTAATGGAAACACCAAGATGTGCACACATTTTTAAAAAGCGCATAAATAATATATGCACACAACTCAATAGGATAAACTATACATCTGATAGGAAAAAAAATAGTATAAACTATGATGGAAACACATTTACTGAATACATTTCAGTGTGTGTTTTTTTTAACAGATCGTTATAAAAAAGAAATTGGGTGTGATGGGACAGCATTAATAACTCATCTCTAATAACTGATTTATTTTATCTTTGTCATGATGACAGTAAATAATATTTGACTAGATATTTATCAAGATACTAGTATTCAGCTTAAAGTGACATTTAAAGGCTTAACTGGGTTAATTAGGCAAATCAAGGTAATTAGGCAAGTCATTGTATATCGATGGTTTGTTCTGTAGACAATCGAAAACAAATATTGCTTAAGAGGGCTAATAATATTGACCTTAAAATGGTTTTAAAAAATTAAAAACTGCTTTCATTCTAGACGAAATAAAACAAATAAGACTTATCCAGAAGAAAATATATTATGAGACATACTGTAAAAATTTCCTTGCTGTTAAACATCATTTAGGAAATATTTAAAGAAAATAAAAATCCTTTTACCCCATCACCCCTTATGCCGTGTTCAGACTGCATGATTTTCAAAGTAGTCGTGTCACAGATGTTTTCACACGGCGTGACTATCTGGGTTAGCGTTCTGTCGGTGCTGTGTTTACACTGTAGGATGGATCGGCGACAGTGGAGTTCACACTGCATGACTTTAAAATAGGAAGAATCACAGACAACTTTGTCCAAACTACGTCTCACAGCCAAACAAACGCGAGAAGTGACATGGAAACAGCGCGAGGTCACGTAGTATATCTTTCGTTATTAACTACATAATGGAAAAAGAAGGCTTTAGCTTTAGAAACTTGTGTTGCTCACCTGACTTTTGAACAGAATTAAAAATCTCTTCTCAACTTTTTTTTGCTTTTTGCCCTGAATGTGATATTGATGGCGTGATCAGATGATAAAAAAAAACAGACACAGTGCTCCTGCCAAATTTACACTAGTTTTTCCTCCATTTCTTGGGTCCAAATGAGCATTTTTAACTTCTCCCCCAGGCTCCCGCTGGCCTGCAGTTACCCGTACAAGTGGATGCTGCTCTCTCATTGGCTGTAGGTGATCGCCGATGTCACACGGCATGATTTGAATTGCCAACAGCTCTAGATATTTAGCATGCCAAATATCTCACGGGTGTCGGCGACTCATCTGCGATTCTCTCATATCGCGTCCTTGATAGTTCACACTGTGTGATTGTCACTCACGTGAACGAGCACTGATTTGCCTGTGATTTCAGGCATTTGTCTGCGATTTCTCAAAACCTGTTGGCGAGTCAAAATCAGGGCTAAAATCATGCAGTCTGAACTCGGCATGTATTGTCACGGTGCTGCCACTACGGCGCTTACGTTTACATCACTCTTTTGCAATTAAATCCTAATCTAATCATGAAACTATATATCATTTGAAGGCTTAAAATGTCTAGTTTCCAATTCTGTATCTGATAGATATTACTGAGCAACCGTTATTAATAATTTGCAACAAGGATGCTCATCAGAGTCGTAAAAAAATACTTTGCTACAGCAATCAACGTGCTTAGATGTTTTTAGATGTTTTTTAGACTCAAATACCACCAAATTACTTTAAAATTTCGTGTCTACCTTACAAATATTGTTAAAAGTATGAAAAAAAATACAGTTTATATTCCTCAAAACCTATTGCTTAAGGGGATAATAATATTGACCTTAAAATGGTTTTAAAAAAATTAAATACTGCTTATACTCTAGGTGAACTAAAACAAATAAGACTTTCTCCAGAAGAAAAAATATTATAGGAAACACTGTGAAAATGTCCTTGCTCTGTTAATCATCATTTGGGAAATATTTGTACAAGAAAATCAGAGGAGGGCGAATAATTCTGACTTGAACTGTACTTAAAACCTCTTAACTATCACCATTCTGCTTAAGTTTACATCACTGTTTTCCAATTAATTCCTAAATCATGACAAACTATTTATCATTTGAAAGCTTAACATATCTAATTTTCATTTCAGGTGACTTGTGTTTGATAGATGTTACTGAGAAACAGTTATTTATTAATTTGCAACAAGGATACTCATCGAGTATCCTCGAGTCGTAAAACATTACTTTGCTACAGCAATCAACATGCTTAGATGTTTTTAGATGTTTTTTAGACTCGAATACCACCAAATTACTTTAAAATGTCATCTCTACCCTACAAATATTGTTAAAAAAATGCAGTTTATATTCCTCAACTTAGAGGGTATCCATTGTCCGTGTATGTTCGCCAATAAAAACTGAATGGTCATTCGGTGGTCATGTTTGGTACTGCAGCAAAACAAAATTTTACAGAAAGCTCATTTATTGAGATATCAACTTCAAATTTGGAATATAATTTGGTCAGATATTTTTCTCATGGTCTGCCATGGTGGCTCAGTGGTTAGCACTGTCACCTCACAGCAAGAAGGTTGCTGGTTCGAGTCCCGGCTGAGTCAGTTGACATGTGGTGTGAAGTTTACATGTTCTCCCCATGTTGGCGTGGGTTTCCTTCGCGTGCTCCGTGTGTGAATGTGAGAGTGTATGGGTGTTTCCCAGTACTGGGTTGCAGCTGTAAGGGCATCCGCTGCGTAAATCAAATGCTGGATAAGTTGGCGGTTCATTCCGCTGTGGCCACCCCTGATGAGTAAAGGGACTAAGCCAAAGGAAAATTAACAAATGAATGAATGATTCTCAAAACATAGGGGGAGCCATTGCATGTTCACCAATGGAAACGGGATGGTCATCCGGTGGTCATATTTGGTACTGCAGCAAATCTAAATCTTATCAAAAGCTAATTTGTTTAAGATATCAACTTCAAATTTGGAATATAATTTGGTCAAAGATTTATCCCATGATGCAAATTGAGAAAATTCATGAATGGGAGTGAAGCCACGTGATCATAACAAATAGCGGATATAGTACGTCTGAATCCCATTCATACTACTCCCATTCATACTATATAGAACGTACTTTTCTAATAGTTGTGTAGTAAACTCTCCATCTGTCGCTCTCCTCTTCTGCAGTCCAGTGCTGTGAAATGAGACTCAGCCCTTCTATAAATGGCTTGTCAGAGATTGTGAGGTTTTTTTTTTTTTCTTTAAGCTGCATGAAACGACAGGAGGAGAGCGAACGCATGGCTGTGAATTATGGATTGTGAGTCTCGCTTCTCGAGGTTACAGCAACTCTTGATGTAAAAACTGCTGCCGTGGGAAACTTTTGAACCTGCTGAGGCATCAAATATAATGTGTATTGTGCATGCATATTATATCTGTACAGGCAGATTCACGTTTTCTGTCGGATGACCTCATCGCTGATGATAAACACAAACACAAGTCCCTCATAAAACAAATACTATAGTTTATGTTGAAATATAGTCGTGCAATTAAAATGGCGAAAATATCATGAATTAATGTAGCATCTATTTTCATTTCGTTAAATTTTTTTATTGGCTAATAATTTGTAATATTATTTTGCCAATCTATAAAAGTATAACTGTAATCTTAAGAGTGCCTTAGGGTCCCACTTGTGCCGATATACAGCCATATTGCACTGCTTCAAGTGTGATATTGTACGAGTTCGACAGAATAGTCATGTATATAAAAAAGAACTCAAACACAGATAATCTAAAAACCCTTTCGTATGAGGAACTATCTACTTCGTATGAGGAACTACTAAGATTACTACTTCCACCATTCATTCACATCTGCAGCTGACGGTCAGAACAACAGAAACCGTTGCTACTTTACAAACATCACTTTAGAGCTAGTATTTGAATGATTCTCTAGTGTAATGTCTAAAGTGACGTCAAAACAGGTAAATTTGCTCACATTTTAAGGCTGAACAGCATGAAATGGCATCAGTCAGATGATTTCCCAGTATTTCTCTGTTGCAATCGGGATATCACAATAATTAACCCCAGAAAAATTCAAAGCAAACACTACCAGATTACTGTGGTATAAATACAGCACTGCAAAACACAAAAGGGAAAGACTGACTGAGAATGTCACTTACCTCTTCTATAATGATTTGTTCAGCTATAGTTTTACATTTTCGCTGAGTTTTTCCTCCCCTAAACACTTATCATGCAGTCTCTGTCGCCATCTTGTGGCGGAACGTCAACCCTCTTTGCTCTGCTCAATGACAGGCTAACGGCCGCCGACGAGCTGAATCTCCGAAATTATAAACATTTAAAATAGGCACTGTCCTTATAAATAAACAGCATAGTTACAATCTAAACATTATGTTGTCCAACAGCTGCAATATTTGTCAAACTGTAGTGAGTTTATTGATCTGCAATCACTCTATGTGGGCGGAGTAATACACAAGGGTGAAGAGGCTGTACGAGTGCTGTTATTGCGGGAATATCTCACGGCTATCAACCGATCAGATTGGAGAACCAGACAGAACTGTTGTATAAACTGTAAACTGTTGTATATATATTGGTAAATATTGTTATAATGTTGTTGCAATATTGTTATATTATATTATTAATATCAAACTGACATGAATTACAAAGTAAATGTGAAAGTAATACAGTATTTTGGTTTTTAAAAGTATTATAACTAGCTTCATTAGTTGTAATAATATTTTAAAATAACAAAGTTATTATTGTTATTATTGTTATTATTATTATTAATCTATTAAGTTACAAAATACAAATAACAATGTAATGTCTATTTTTATATACTGTGTGCAGTTGTATGTCATGTGACAATGACAAATGCTCTATATAGTACATCCGAATTCCATTCATACTACTCTTATTTATTCATAGAGTATACTTTTTTTAATGGTCGCGTAGTAAATTCAAATTGTAGTACAATTTGAGTAGTAGGCGGTTTCTGATGCACACTATACAGACACAGAAGACTCTGCAAAGATAAGGTGAATGGAGTATATATATCATGTGTAATCAGCTTAAAATGATCCAGATTGATATCAGCTGTGGTGTGCAAATCATAATGGGAAATGTAGTCCGGGATATGTAATAGTGACAGTGAATGCCATGGCAAGTTTTCAACATGGTTTGAGTGTCAATTTTTTAAGGTGTTGCACTGAAGTTATAAATAATAGCGACAGCTCTAGTTTGAAGAGTTTCAGTGTGGTTTAGGGTCTCTGGATGGTAAAATTGTGGCTGAAGTCAGACTTTCCTGTGTTCACTCTGCATTCTCTCTCTGTCTCTCGTAGGTCTGTGTTCCAGCCCGAGTCTTCCTCCTCTCTCAGTGATGGACTAAACCAGAGCTGTGTGTGTGTGTGTGTGTGTGTGAGCGTGTATGTGTGTGTGTGTGTCAGGAGTATGACTGTGAGGCGGCTGCTGCTCAACTACCATTGAGAACACAAAAAGTAAGGAAACCTTCAGTCTTCATTTATTCACATGCTATAAATTCGGCATCACTTTATTTTGATGGTCACTTTTGGACATTTAATTGACTAAATTACATCACAACTACTTTCAAATGTCCGTTTACACTAACCCTAACCTTAACCTAATGGTCTACTTTATACCCTAATGAGAATTAGTTGCCATATAGTTGCAATGTAACTTATAATCAGCTAAATGTGTTAAAGGGAACACCAAATTAAAGTCATACCGCAAATTCGAAATAGTATTCTAACATTTAGATTTTTATGAGAATGTATAGGTTTTAAATGTTGTTTATATGTATTTCAGTCACATCTAATAATAATAGTTCATTGGTTACAATATCATTATTCATTAGATGTAGTGAATATGTGAAAAAGTAGTACTTTAATTTACGAATTTGTTTATTTAACAACGTCTTTCTTGTTTTGTTGAAATGACCATGCGTGCTTCTATAGCTTTCTTATTGAACGTCACTGTTCTTTTGTTTTTGCTTCTGTGTTTTCCACTCATTAATGGGAAGTGTTTCTTGCTTATTTGCTTTCTTGTTTAAATGACATAACTAGTCTAGGACTGTGCAATATGACAATATACAGTTGAAGTCAGATTTATTAGCCCCCCTGAATTAATAGCCCCCCTGTTTATTTTTTTCCCCAAATTCTGTTTAACGGAGAGAAGATTTCTTCAACACATTTATAAAATTATAGTTTTAATAACTCATTTCTAATAACTGATTTATTTTATCTTTGTCATGATGACAGTAAATAATATTTGACTAGATATTTTTCAAGACACTTCTATACAGCTTAAAGTGACATTTAAAGGCTTAACTAGGTTAATTAGGTTAACTAGGCAGGTTAGGGTAATTAGGCAAGTTATTGTATAATGATGGTTTGTTCTGTAGACTATCGGGAAAAATATAGCTTAAAGGGGCTAATAAATTTGACCTTAAAATGGCTTTTAAAAAATTTAAAACTGCTTTTATTATAGTCGAAATAAAACAAATAAGACTTTTTCCAGAAGAAAAAATATTATCAGACATACTGTGAAAATTTCCTTGCTCTGTTAAACATCATTTGGGAAATATTTAAAAAAGAAAATAAAAATTCAAAGGGGGGCGAATAATTCTGACTTCAACTGTATATCATTTCATATTATGCACATCATTTATTTCATGGCATCACAAAATACATTGTTTACGAGAATACTTGTTCACCATTTGGATGGCCAATCTGGATGCAGGCAGAAACGTGAATAACAGCAGGTTGAAAAAACTTGAAAGTACAGTGCTTACATTTACTGTATTTTTGATCAAAATTTTACGTTGGGCCTGCAATAATTATGTTTTAGGTTTAATAATATTAATAACTACATTCTTAATCATTTGCTCAGACGTTCTAGATCAGAAGTGTCCAAACTCTGTCCTGGAGGGCCGATGTCCTGCATATTTTAGTTCAAACCCCAATTAAACACACCTGAACCAGCTAATCAAACTCTTTCTAGGTATACTAGAAACGTCCAGGGAGGTGTGTTGAAGCAAGTTGGAGCTAAACTATGCAGGACACCGGCCCTCCAGGACCGAGTTTGAACACCCCTGTTCTAGATAAAGCGAGAAAAATATTTGCTATAAAATATTGGAGCGTGTACTTTAAAATGTCAAAACAATTATTTCTTTGAATATATTGTGACTTGGTTTCCGCTACATTCATTCTTCCATGGGGAGGCGCCACACCAAAATTCATCCTGCCACGGCTACATTACAACTTCTCATTCAAAACATTCAGTCGTTGTTTTTTTAATAGCGGGTTATAATCGCAACAAAACGTATTAAAAGTGAATTATAACAGCGCAAACGTTTCTGTAATCGTAGTAGTGCTGTGTGTAATTTGTTTAACCCTTTAAGTTGACATGCTGACTGACTGACTGACTGACCGGTGCGTGAGGCCAGCAAACATGATGTAGCTTTCAGTTAGGATCAACACAGTTTCCATAATTATACTTTATAGATAAAGCTCTATGTTCTGCATACAATGACTTTATCTTGCTGGAGTTTATAGCCATTTCACTTTACTTCAGCACGCATCAATGCTGTTTTGTAGGTCTATTGGAGATATTCATAAATATTCCTAACAAATCTAATAAATGTTGTAGACATACTCGTTACATAAATCGCACTTCAGCCGCGTTTATTAGCGAGCGCACAAGAAAATCTGCACTTGAGCAGTGTATATTTGAGGGCATGCAAGAAGTTTTGTGCACAGAGGGAATCAGCGCTAGCAAAGAGATACGCATGCTAGTATTGCATAAATACGATCTCGACTTGTAATACTGCGCTCATGACATTTCTCATTGAAATAATGCCATAGGTAGTTGGTAGATCTGTGTAAAAGGCCTGCCGCCACAGCTGGAAAAATCCTAGAGGAAACACTGTGTGATATACAGTTGAGGTCAGAATTATTAGCCCCCCTTTAAATTTTTTTTCTTTTTTAAGTATTCACTAAATAATGTTTAACAGAGCAAGGAGATTTTCACAGTATGTCTGATAATATTTTTTCTTCTAGAGAAAGTCTTTCAGCTGGAATAAAAGCAGTTTTTAATTTTTTAAACACATTTTAAGGTCAAAATTATTAGCCCCTTTAAGCTATATTTTTCTCGATAGCCTACAGAACAAACCATCATTATACAATAACTTGCCTACTTACCCTAACCTGCCTAATTAACCTAATTAACCTAGTTAAGCCTTTAAATGTCACTTTAAGCTGTATAGAAGTGTCTTGAAAAATATCTAGTCAAATATTGTTTACTGTCATCATGGCAAAGATAAAATAAATCAGTTATTAGAGATGAGTTATTAAAACTATTATGATTAGAAATGTGTTGAAGAAATCATCTCTCCGTTAAACAGAAATTGGGGAAAAAAATTAACAGGGGGGCTAATAATTCTGACTTCAGCTCTATATTGTTATCAGGATATGAGATGACTTATATCGGGATATGAATGCTTTGTCATATTGCACAGCCCTGGTCTTTTTGAAATATTTTATTTGTTTTTAAATCAGTGCAATTATAGAAGATTATGGGTAGTATTTACAGATGGATGTACACTACCTGACAAAAGTCTTGTCGTGGATTCCAGTTGTAAGAGCAACAAATAATAACTCGGCTTCTAGTTGATCATTTGGAAAAGTGTCAGAAAGTAGATTTGTCTGATGAATCATCTGTTGAGCTGCATCCCAATCATCACACATACTGCAGAAGACCTACTGGAACCCGCATGGACCCAAGATTCTCACAGAAATCAGTCAAGTTTAGTGAAGGAAAAGTCATGGTTTGGGGTTCATTCAGTATGGGGGCGTGCGAGAGATCTGCAGAGTGGATGATCAACATCAACAGCCTGAGGTATCAAGACATTTGTGCTGCCCATTACATTACAAACCACAGGAGAGGGACAATTCTTCAGCAGGATAGCGCTCCTTCTCATACTTCAGCCTCCACATCAAAGCTCCTGAAGGCAAAGAAGCTCAAGGTGCTCCAGGATTGGCCAGCCCAGTCACCAGAGTGAACCTTATTGAGCATGTCTGGGGTGAGATGGAGGAGGCATTGAAGATAAATCCAGAGAATCTTGATAAACTCTGGGAGTCCTGCAAGAACGCTTTCTTTGTCATTCCAGACGACTTTATTAATAAGTGATTTGAGTCTTTGCAGAGATGTATGGATGCAGTCCTCCAAGCTCATGATGAAGTCACAATATTCATTCTGTTTCCGCTGCAGCATGACTTTATATTCTATACTGGACATTATTTCTGTTGAGTGACAAGACTTTTGTCTATTTAAATAATTAAAAATCAAGGCATGATCATGTTTTATTGTGGTAAAATAAGCGTAATCCAAAGGCCTTTACCTTTCTTATAAGCCACTTCTGATACCAAATGATCAACTAGAAGTCAAGTTATTATTTGTTGTTCATAAAACTTGGATCGGCGACAAGACTTTTGTCAGGTAGTGTACTGTGAACATACTATACAGGTTACTATTAATAATCAGGAATGAACATAATATACAGATTACTCCTTGATGCATCACTAAGCGTGCTTTGCATCTGTCTTTTTCACTTGTTAGTGAGAAGTGAATTGTGTCTTTGCTATGGGCCGCGTCAAATTCCTCTCATTTCTATGTCGTGTGTGTGTGTGTGTGTGTGTGTGTGTGTGTGTGTGTGTGTGTGTGTGTGTGTGTGTGTGTGTGCGTAAGCGACTGGGCGTCGTTTTGAGCATCTGACAAACAGTCCTCTAAACAGTCCTCTGTTATTGCTGCTGGCTGTAGGTGTTTCTGTCCAGCGGGTACAGCAGGGTTCGCTCTGATCTCACCAGCATCAAAACAAAGACACATTTGACAAAAAGGCCTTGAGCAGAATGTCACAGCCAACGTGACCCAGCGCGCAAATCCCACATACTGTCATCTCCGTGTGGAAACATCACACCAGCCTGACCACTGCGACTCTCACACCACACTGCCATCAAAACACCCAACAGGTTATTCAAATCTAGCTTAATGGATGTGACATCTGCAGTAAAATCTACAAAAATAAAGACACGGCGAGTGTATTTGGTACACAGCAAAAAAAGTGTACATTTAACTCAATTTGAGTTTAACTTAACACTCCTTGGGTGTACATAGGACTCCCTCTGGACCCAAGATTCTCACAGAAATCAGTCAAGTTTGATGAAGGAAAAATCATGGTTTGGGGTTACATTCAGTATGGGGGCGTGCGAGAGATCTGCAGAGTGGATGATCAACATCAACAGCCTGAGGTATCAAGACATTTGTGCTGCCCAATACATTACAAACCACAGGAGAGGGCAAATTCTCCAGCAGGATAGTGCTCCTCCTCATACTTCAGCCTCCACATCAAAGCTCCTGAAGGCAAAGAAGATTAAGGTGCTCCAGGATTGGCCAGCCCAGTCACTAGACATGAACCTTATTGAGCATGTCTGGGGTGAGATGAAGGAGGAGGCATTGAAGATAAATCTAGAGAATCTAGAGAATCTCCATTTTGGAGTTAAAATAACACTTTATAAAGTGTGAAATTTGTACATTACTCTGAGTTCATTTTAACACAGTAAGAGTTTATTCTTACACCGAACTGGAGTGAGTGTTACCCTTCAAAGTGTTAATATATTACATTTTTTCCCATATTATCAATTGGTGTGTGTGACGGATAACAGTGATCAAGTATGTTGAAAATAGTTTTCATTTATTAAATGTTCATTAATCTTTTCAGAAATAATTTCAATACATTCAACTCTTTGCATTTTAACAAGACATGTTTCAGGTTTAAGTAAAACATACTGGTTTGATCACTGTTTGTCTGAAAAAAAACGGTTCGAGTAAAAAAACTGGACTTCCCATCACTAGTGGGAAATACACTGCAGATTGGGTTAAAAGTTTAATCACACTCAAGGATTAAAATGTACTCCAGTTTTAACAGTGAACAACACCAAAAAAAATCACACTGTACTGTATATTTAACACTGGAATTTTTGCTGTGTAACATTATATTGAAACTTCTGTTTATAGTTTACAAAACTACTAACCACAGAATTTTGGGATCCGAAAAATATCAATCTGTAAACATTTTTTATATTTTAAATGAGGGATATAAACATGCGTTATGGATGTGACCAAAAAAGTCTGTGAGTTTACAGTCTACAACATACTTTGTAGAAATTCAGTGAATTAAACTGCACAACCCAAAAGAAACAATGACAATCAAAAAGAGAATAGTCGGCTCTCTACAGAGCAGAGGTGGGCAAACCACGGCCTGCGGGCCATATGCAGCCCGCTGAACACTTTCATCCGGCCCGTGAGGGAGTTTTAAAAATGCTGCTTCTGAGGAATTTTGGTTTCAGAATTAGTAAATTAATGATGCGATACAAGTGAACGCCATTTGATGGCAGTATTGCACGCGGTACAGTTAGTGCAACCAGTAGAATTAGAACACACTCTCGGATATTAAAATATACTCGACCGTTAATGACTGAAAATGAGTCAGGCAAAAAAAATAATAAAATTGACTCTGAATGTCGTGTGTTTAAGGAAGAATTGACAACAAAATACGTCTTCAGCAATAACGAACAGAAAGAGGTTGGTCTAATATGCCAAGAAAGTATTGCTGTTTTTAAAGACTACAACCTAAGCGGCTGATCACACCGAACGTGCATTTACGTTCCAAAAACGCGAGGTGCACCACAATGCCTTTTTGTTGACAAGAAAAAAAGGACCGTGGTGCGCTTTTTTGATGTCGTTAGGCAACGATTGAATCAGCTAGGTATTTTGCGAGAGTGTTGCTGTTAATATTAATATAACTTATTTTCAGGCTCATTGTTCACATGAACACACTCATAATAACATGACTTGGAATAACAAAGACTAAGATTCTTCTTCCTTTTTATCTCAGGTTTATAATGATTGATATGAGCATATTAATACAAGCTAAAATGAGATTGTTGTGAATTTGACTCAAGTTATATAATAATTGAATACATCCCCTTTAAAAAGTTCTTTTATCAAAGATTTGTGGTTTTATTAATTTATGATGATTGATCTGTATAGTCTAAAAGCAGAGCAAATTAGATTATTGTAAATTTGACTGAATAGTAAACTTAAAGAACTCTTTTTATGTGTTAATATGAGATTTTTTATTATTTTCCACTGTAAAAATTATTACATTATTATTATTATTATATTTTTTAAGGGATTATTTTATTGTTTTATGATGATTGATAATTAAATATAAATAGCAGTGCAAATTCATTTGACTTGTAAATTTGACTCAATAATAACTATTTAAAAAAATCTGTTTTGTGTTAATGTGACATTTTTCTGTCCGACATTACATGTTCCATGCATACTGCCACTATAAATAAAAGTTATTTTTGAAGGATTTGACATGTGGCCCTTCACTTGGTTTGCAAAACTTGATGTGGCCCTCGGGTCTAAAAAGTTTGCCCACCACTGCTATAGAGCGAACATGATTGAGTTTATTTTATTTTGCATTTATGAGGGAAAGGCTTTGTTATGGCTTGTTTCAACTGAGTGGTACAGTACGGTTATCAGGCTTGCGTCTCCACTACCAAGGGTACCCTTTTGGTGGGCGTGGTGTACGACAGAGAGTTTCAGTCAACGTCATTCTCGCTCGAATAAATGTCTACAGTAAAGCCGTACAGGTCGTTCACAAATCATATGAGAAGCACTTCTCACAAAACAGATGCTTTAAACGCATAAATACTTGTGTATAAATGTTTATTACTAACTTTTCTATGAACATGATTTGATTATAACTGCAGATCAATGATAGGGCGAAATAGCCTACTGTAACGTCTGCGAATATATTAAATAAATAAATGCAACATATATGAACACATACAGCCCCTTATGCCGAGTTCAGACTGCATGATTTTAGCCCTGATTTTGACTCGCCGACAGGTTTTGAGAAATCGCAGACAAATGCCTGAAATCACAGGCAAATCGGTGCTCGTTTACATGAGTGCCAATCACACAGTGTGAACTATCAAGGACGCGATATGAGAGAATCGCCGATGAGTCGCCGACACCCGTGAGATATTTGGCGTGCTAAATATCTAGAGCTGTTGGCAATTCAAATCATGCCGTGTGAAATGTGTTCTGACTGAAAATACCATCGGTGATCACCTACAGCCAATGAGAGAGCAGCATTCACTAATACAGGTACCTGCAGGCCAGCGGGAGGCTGGGGGAGAAGTTAAAAGTGCTCATTTTTAGTTTATGTGGACCCAAAAAATGTAAAAACTGTAAATTTGTACAGTACTGTAAATTACTCAAACTGTAAGTTTGGCAGGAGCACTGTGTCTGTTTGACGTGTCATCTGAGCGATATCACAATCAGGGCGAAAAGCAAAAAAAAAGTTGAGGAGAGATTGTTAATTCTCTTCAAAAGCAACACAAGTTTCTAAAGCTAAAGCCTTCTTTTTCCATTATGTAGTTAATAACGAAAGATATATTACGTGACTTCTCGTGTTTGTTTGGCTGTGAGACGTAGTTTGGACAAAGTTGTCTGTGATTTTTCCTATGTTAAAGTCATGCAGTGTGAACTCTCCTGTCGCCGATCCATCCTACAGTGTAAACACAGCACCGACAGAACGCTAACCCAGATAGTCACGCCGTGTGAAAACATCTGTGACGTGACTACTTTCAAAATCATGCAGTCTGAACTCGGCATTACAGTCTCCGATATGTTACCAATTACAGAAAAACTACACACAGCATACATTTAGGGTGTACTCGCACTATGTACAGTTGCGTTGAACCGGGCCAAAGCACGCTTGTCCCCCCTCCCGTCTCCCCTGACGGCCCGCACTCACATTACATTCGGGCCTGGGCACGCTTACGTCATCGATGACGCGCTGTTCAGATTTGGAAGAGAAGCGCTAACGCTCAGCACAGTGGAGATTTATTTAGTTATATCGTTTAAGTCGTTTGATATGCGCCGGTGAGACGCAGTCAAATATTTCGCCGAACAGATCAGCCACTTTTGATGCTCATAAAGTCCTCGTGCTGCAGAAATTAGGAGGTTTGCTGAAGGTGCAGCTGTTGTGCAGTGAGGGGTTTGCGTCTTTAATAAACTACCACAGTTTGCGTTCATTGAACAGTAAGAATGATTAATTAATCCATATCAAACAGTCCCTTAAAAGTCACGTCTTGCTTTCAGCTTCAGGCTTAGGCACGCTTGCACTCACACTGCAAGCGTACCGCGCCTGAGCCAAAGTGAACCGCGCACAGGCTCACCTCTTCCAACCGGGCCAGGGCCGGCAAAGTGAACCGTGCTTAAGCCCGAATTAGAGCACTCACACTTCTCAAACGATCCGGGAAACGGGCCTGGGCACAGTTCGTATAGCACAGTGTGAGCACGCCCTTAGTCCTTATTTGAGTTTAAAAACAACACGCAACATATAGCCCACAGTCAGAGCAAACCTCTCATCTGTGTCTGTAATCTTCACCGGCACATGTAATAATAGTCTAAATTGCGATGAACGTGGCAGTTTGTTCATGATTCAGGTTGCTGGAACAATTTGCTCCTGTGTTTTGTCGGGCTTCTCTTTTGTTTGTTCGCACTTCACTCTCGCGTTTGTCCTTTTCTTTTCTGAAAGGATCAGACGTCGAAGACACTTCAATAATCACACACACGTTATTATCATCAGCCCAAGAAGTTCGTTATATCAAATACAGACGCGATCGCGAGCTCCCTGGAGAAAGCGGAAACCGCTCGCACCTTTAGACGGCCTCGTAAAGCAACAACAGGACACGGCAGATTTTGTTCTTCTTGGCTTTGTGGCTGTACATCAAGACAACGTCAAGCTTTGTTTGAGCTCGGGTCATCCATGGCTCGTTATTATATGCATATAGTTTTGCGGTGTAATGTCTCGGGCCTCGGCTGTGTATTAAAAACATGGCAGTTCCTTTGTTTTCATTCTGGCTAGCTCCACGAGCTCGTGACGTATCTCTGTAACCAATCAGCGTTTAGCTGTGCATGTAGCTCCACCTTTTGGTACCCTTTCTCGTGTTTGGTACCGTTTCAAAAGGGTGCAGAAAAAGTGGTTCGGTACGCCTTTTGACAGTGGAAACGGCCATAAAAGCGTACCGAACCATACCGTACCACTTAGTGGAAACAGCCCTATTCACACCGATACACTACGGACAATTTAGCTTACCCAATTCACCTGTACCGCATGTCTTTGGACTGTAGGGGAAACCGGTGCACCCGGAGGAAACCCACACTCATCAGTAATGATCTTCTGTACTGACTGCTCTGATCTGATGTGTGTGTTGTTTTG
>LR812543.1:40939071-40956571 GCA_903798195.1 Danio kyathit
AGTCTTTAAGCAGGTCCCATCTGTGTGAGTGTAATCAATCGTGATCTGGAACAGGTGCGTGTGTGTGGTGCATGACTGGATCTGTAGTCCATGTAACAGTTGATTTGTAGTTCTTTAGCAATCTGTGTTTTTACCAGCGATCTGTAAGGATTAGATCGCTGGTGATTGTGACAATAAGTTGGCGGTTCATTCCGCTGTGGTGACCCCAGATGAATAAAGGGAATAAGCCTAAAAAAAAGAAATGAATGAATGAATGAATCATGGCAAAGATAAAAGAAATCAGTTATTAGAAATGAGTTATTGAAACATAAAAAATATTGGCTAGTGCCTTAGTGCAGCCATACTTTCACTATGCTGCAGCCTTTTGCTATAGCAGTAGTTCTAAAGAAATGAAAAATAAATTGCAGACGGCCCAAAATAAGTTGTGTAGAATTGTTATGAAAGTTTCTTCACTGACACATTTAAATAATGAGCATTATAGTAAAAAGGGTTACTTTTCTGAAATTAGTGATGGTGTGTATAATTTTAAAGAAAATAGTACCAAATATTTTCGGGATTATTATGTTTTAGTTAGTGAGGTACACTGTCATTCCACAAGAGCGAGTAGCAGGGTTGTTTATCCTTGTAGATTTAGGGTGTTTTGAATGTAACAATCACACTCGAGTGCGCACCAAAAGTGGACCGAAAAGCATACCAAGACCTCCTTGGGGCATCATGGTGGCGCAGTGGGTTGCACGATTGCCTCACAGCAAGAAGGTCGCTGGTATGAGCCTCGGCTGGGTCAGTTGGCATTTCTGTGTGGAGTTTGCATGTTCTCCCCGTGTTGGCGTGGGTTTCCTCTGGGTGCTCTGGTTTCCCCCACAGTCCAAACACATGCGCTATAGGGGAATTGAATAAGCTAAATTGGCAATAGTGTATGCCGGTGAATGCAAGAGGGTATGGGTGTTTCCCAGTGTTGGGTTTTTGTCCCATCTGTGATGTTTGAAATTTCTATTTTAGAAATGTTTTTTTATTTCCATGGCGTCGTGGCAGAACAACAACATAAACTACTATCACCTCAGGTACTGATTATGGGCTTTTTTCAGTGTTAAATTCTACCAATGTGGGTTTGAACACCATTTTTGGTGGCATTTATTGAAAGTGCTACTGAAAGCAGCAGATCGTTCACCTCAGATCTTAAAAAAAACAACTAGCAAACAATTTGAAAATGAAAGTCTGCGAGTCAGAACAACATCAGTCACTCAGTAGCCTTTTAATAATGTTAAAGATGATTAATATGTATTAATTAGATTTTTAAAAAGCCTTTATTAATTCATTGGGAGTGCAGTGGCTGGTATTTAAATGTTTCTGTCATGTCGCGTTTGGTGCAGACAGACAAATTGCTTGTCGTTGGAATCTTGCCGTGTGTTTTAAGGACATATTACTATAGTGTAGTATTTTGCACAAAATTGGAAAATCACATAAAATATTTGCGAATAAAAAAATAAGTCTATTGGTTGAGGAATTTCACTTTTATGCCAATTAATATGTTATTTTCATTGCCTTTAATGCAAAATAAGTGAACACAAATATAGGAGGCTTAGAAAAATGCTCATTTTAGAAGAAATATTCAGACAGCACTTAGAAGAGGTTTTTGCATCTGATCTCACCATATATATGTGTATATACAGCTGAAGTCAGAATTATTAGACCCCTGTTTATTTTTTCCCCCAATTTCGGTTTAACAGAAAGAAGATTTTTTCAACACATTTCTAAACACAATAGTTTTAATAACTCATCTCTAATAACTGATTTATTTTATCTTTGCCGTGATAACCGTAAATAATATTTGACTAGATATTTTTCAAGACACTTCTATACAGCTTAAAGTGACATTTAAAGGCTTAACTAGGTTAATTAGGTTAACTAGACAGGTTAGGGTAATTAGGCAAGTTATTGTATAATGATGGTTTGTTCTGTAGACTATCGAAAAAAAAAATTTGCTTTAAGGGGCTAAAAATTTTGTCCTTAAAATGGCTTTTAAAAATATAAAAACTGCTTCTATTCTAGCCGAAATAAAACAAATAAGACTTTCTCCAGAAGAAAAAATATTATCAGACATACTGTGAAAATTTCCTTGCTCTGTTAAACATCATTTGGGAAATATTAAAAAAAAAAAATCAAAAGGGGGCTAATAGTTCTGACTTATATATATGATGCAAGCACTCTTTTATATGCATTTCCTTAGATGTAGCAGTTTGCTGTTTAGCCTGATCCAGCATTTATTCTCCATAAATCACGTCATCTGAGTGAATGTACTGAAGCAGCTGTTTCAGATGTAGCATAAGCATTTCTACTATCTCCATGCTAATGTGCATTTAAAGCTCCCTCTGAGTACTCTGTGTTAATAAGATGGCCGTAAAGGGCTTTTTGCAAGGATATTTCTCAGAAAAATGATCCAGAACCGGCACCTCTGTCTATAACAAAACCAGAGGACTGCACTCAGATCAGTGCTTTGAGTAAAATCTCTAATGCCGAGGCTTGTTGTTGAGAATTATCTGATTGGTTAATTTAGTTTTAATGGCTCCACTGCTGACATTTCACAGCCAAAACAATCCCATCGCTAGCAAGCCGTAGTTCTGACTGAAAAGGCTCTGAAGGGCCTTCGGTGGTCTCAAATAAACGCGCCCCCCCCCCCAACCCCCGCTGCAGTCAAGCACAACAGACTTTACATTCGATACAGCTTGTGAGAAAGCCTCCAGTATGGAGCCAGATCAGTCTGAAAAATAATACATTTACAAAATACAATTCATACACAATTCACATTTACAAACTTTAATTTGTAAATTCAAAACACAAATCTCAAATACACAAATCCAAGTCGTAAATTCAAAACACAATTTATAAATAAATGAAACACAATTCGTGAATACACAAAACACAATTTGTGAATACACATATCCAATTCATAAACACACAAAAAACAATTTGTAAAATCAGAACACAATTCAAAAATACACAAAACACTATTCTTGAATTCAAAACACAATTTGTAAATACACAAATCCAATTCGTAAATGTGAAATATAATGCATAAATACACAAATCCAATTAGTAAATACACAAAACACAATTCATAAATGCTCAAATCTAAATCGTAAATTCGAAACATAATTCGAAAATACAAACATCCAATCCATAAATACACAAATCCAATTCGTAAATTGAAAACACAATTCAGAAATGCACAAATCTGAACTTAAACACTGAAAACTGGACTGACACTGTTTCAATTTACTAAAATCTTCTCTGTAAAGCTGCTTTGACACAATCTACATTGTAAAAGCGCTATACAAATAAAGGTGAATTGAATTGAAAAATCCAATTCATAAATTCTAACCACAATTCATAAATGCTCAAATCCAAATGGTAAATTCAAAACACGATTCATCAATACACAAATCCAATTCGTAATTTCGAAACACAATTCATAAATACACAAATCCAATTTGTAATTTCGAAACACAATTCATCAATACACAAATCCAATTCGTAATTTCGAAACACAATTCATACACAAATTCAATTCATAAATTCTAAACACAACTCGTAAATACACAAATCCAATTCGTAATTTCGAAACACAATTCATTAATACACAAATCCAATTCGTAATTTCGAAACACAATTCACCAATACACAAATCCAATTCTTAAATTCAAAACACAATTCATAAATACACAAATCCAATTCGTAATTTTGAAACACAATTCATACACAAATTCAATTCATAAATTCTAAACACAACTCGTAAATACACAAATCCAATTTGGAAATTCAAAACACAATTCATAAATACACAAATCCAATTCATAAATTCTAACCACAGTTCATCAATACACAAATCCAACTCGTAAATTCAAAACACAATTCGTACATACACAAATCCAATTTGTAAATACACAGAACAAAATTCGTGAATACACAAATAAAATTCGTAAATTCAAAACTCAATTCATAACTGCACAAAACACAATTCGTAAATTCAAAACACAATTTGTGAATTCATAAATGCACATATCCAGTTCATTTGGGGAAATATTTATGACTTTTACATGTGAATTCACAAATTGTCTTTTATAAATGAAAACGAGTATTTTATAAATGTGAACTGTGCCGTGCCTGTATGAGTTGTATTTTTGCAAATTAGTTATTTTTGGGACTGATCTGACTCCATAGTCCAGCTGCAGGTTTCTGGCTTATTAGGTCTGGAAATAAAATGCTGATTTTCTCCCAGCGTGCGCTTATGTAATCCATTGTATCCTCCGAAGCTTACAAATGCAAGGCTCAGCCGCTTCCCGGAAACCAGAAAGCAGGAATGTTATCATCCTCCGCACATGTGCCGACAATACTACGATAATTTATAGTATATACTGTAGTGTTATTGGAACCATACTATAGTAAACTACTTGAATTTATCTATGATTCTATAGTTGCTATGGTAAAACAACAACTATACTGTAGTAGTATAAACAAATACAATTATACGTTATATTATACTACAATGCACCACAGTTTACTATAGTAAAAACTAAACTACAGTATTTAATACAGTTTATCAATTCACTATTGTAAATAATACAGTATGCTGAAGCATTCATTACAAAGAGTTGAAAATACTATTATATGTACTGTATAATACACTTTACTGTAGTATAGATCAAAACACTCTAGCATTTACTATAGTATTTTTTCATGTGGGGAGGGACGAACATCTGGAGCATCATTTGTGCACACTTGCAGGAGAATATATTGAAAATACAGTGGTCTGCCAGATGTGTTCAGCATCCAGCGTCACACACACACAGACTCTCAGGAGCTCACACAGCATCACACACACTCTCTGCAGCTCACACGGGGCTGCACACACTGTCACATTTATGTAACATGCACTCAATAACCTCTGTATTTGCGATGTTGTGCTGCTTTTGTACATTTGCTGTTGTTTTTGTGTGTGCAATACGCTTAATACAATGCATTATTAAGACAAACAGATTCTCCTGGTGCTCCAGTTTCCCCCACAGTCCAACACATGCATTATAGGTGAATTGAATAAGCTAAATTGGCCATAGTGTATGAGTGTGAATGAGTGTGTATGGATGTTTCCCTGTACTGGGTTGCAGCTGGAAGGGCATCCGCTGTGTAAAACATGTGGACAAGTTGTCAGTTCATTCCGTTGTGGCGACTGCTGATGAATAAAGGGACTAAGCCGAAGGAAAATGATTGAATGAATGGTAAAATTAACAAGACTGAATTCCATTGTCCCTAATTTTGGCATGAGCACTGATTGCTCATTTTTTTCTCTCTGAAATGAATCACAAGTCTGCGTGAATTGGAAGTTGCTGCAGAATTTTATTCCTGTATGATTAATTATTTCCAACTGTAATGGAACATATACATTTTTTCTCTCCTCCTCTCATCTTTTACTCACAATAAACTTATAGTTGCAGGGGCGTGGCTAAGCATATTTTGACTAATCAGTCAAACTCAGATGACATATTATATATACAGTGGTGTGAAAAAGTGTTTGCCCCTTACTGAAATTTTTTTTTTTTGCATTTCAATGTTTCAGATTATCAAACAAATGTAAATATTAGTCAAATATAACACAAGTAAACACATCATGCCCCCAAATTACTGCCAAACCTGTTCACAACAAGAAATCACTTAAATGGGACCAGCCTGACAAAGTGAAGTAGACCAAAAGGTCCTCAAAATCTAGACATTATTCAGAGATGCAAAGAAATTCTAAAACAAATGAGAAAGAAAATGATTGAGATCATATAACGTACGTATAACATATATATATATATATATATATATATATATATATATATATATATATATATATATATATATATATATATATATATATATATATATATATATATATATATATATATATATATATATATATGTGTGTGTGTGTGTGTGTGTGTATACAGTTGAAACCAGAAGTTTACATACACTGTATAAAAAGGCACATAACCATTTAAAAAAAGTCAGATGTTAATGTGACTAAACTTTTTCTCTTTTAGGTAAGTTAGGATGATCAAATTAGTTTCTGTTCTGCTTAATAGCAGAATAATGAAAGAGATATTTTTTGAGAAATTGTTATAACTTTTTCTTGAAAGTCAAGTTTACATACAATAAGATTATTCTGCCTCTGAAAAAGCTCAGATGATGGTGTCAAGGTTTTGGAAGTTTCTGATTGGCTAATTGACAACATTTGAGTTAATTAGAGGCACAACTGTAGAATAGTATTTAAGGAAAGCCTCAAACTCACTGCTTCCTTGTGTGACAACATGGGAAAATCAACAAGCCAGAATCAACAAAAAAGCCAGATTACAATTTGCGAAATTACACTGGGAAAAAGATTAATGTTTGGAGACATGTCCTGTGGTCTGATGGAACTAAGATTGAACTGTTTGGCCATAATGACCAGTGTAACATTTGGGGGACAAAGGGGAAAGCTTACAAGCTTAGGAACACCATCCCAACTGTGAAGTATGGGGGCGGCAGCATCATGTTGTGGGGCTGTTTTGCTGCAGGAGGGACTGGTCCACTTCATAGCATAGATGGCATCATGAAGAAAGAACATTATGTAGAAATACTGAAGCAACATCTCAAGACATCAGCCAGGAAATTAAAACTTGGCCACAAATGGGTCTTCCAAACAGACCATGACCCTAAGCATACTGCCAATTTAGTTAAAATGTGCTTTAAGGACAACAGAGTGAATGTTTTGGAGTGGCCATCACAAAGCCCTAAGCTCAATCCTATAGAAAATTTGTGGGTAGAGTTGAAAAAGCTTGTGCGAACAAGACAGCCTACAAATCTGACTCAGGAGGAATGGCCAATTCTGTCAGGAGGAATGGGCCAAAATTCCTGCAAACTATTGTGAGAAGCTTGTGGAAGGAGACCCAAAACATTTGACCAAAGTTATACAGTTTAAGAGCAAAGCTAAAAAAATACAAGGAAATGTGTGTAAACTTTTGACTGTCTAGAAATTAATCAAAAATTCTCATTATTCTGGCATTTAGCAAATGTAAATCATTTAGATAATCCTAACAGACCAAAAATAGTTAACGTTTAGTATGATTTACCATCAGACATTAAAAAAAAAATGGTTATGTTCCTTTTTTAGAGTGTATGTAAACTTCTAAAACTGTAAACTGTATGTGTGTGTGTGTGTGTGTGTATATATATATATATATATATATATATATATATATATATATATATATATATATATATATATATATAAAACGTTGGCTAGAATGACCAGGTGCTTTTAACTTAGCTCGCCTGACCACAGTAACGTCACCCCTTAATTGTAAAACTTTTATATACAGACAGTGATAATCTAGATGAGAATTTCTTTAACAGAAATCAGCTAAAGCTAATAAATTCCTGACGTTTTAGTCACTTTGCTGATCTTTAAACTCCCGCTAAAATGAGCTATGGTTTTCTGTCTGTCCAATGACAGTGCACGTTTCATTGACAAGCAAGAGGGGGTTAAGCTCGACCTAAGGCGAAAGTTAGTTGGTTTCTTCCAAGTGTGGACTGTCCAATGTCATTTTTTAACTCGAGAAAAGCATGTAGCAAAAGGAAAAGAAAAGCAAGTGGCAAATAGAGAGAGAAAAGCATTTGTCAAATGCATTTTAAAAAAGCTATTTAAAATGTGTTTCGAATTGGAAGACTTGCTGTGATAAGTGGAACCATGAGTTCTGCTATGAACCAAAATATCCTGAAGGATCCTGATCTTCAAGCTGAAGCGAACTTGGCATCTGCAGCAGGACTATAATCCTAAATACATCAGTAAGTCCGATTTTGAATGCCTGAAGAAAAACAAAAGACTTTGGAGTGGCCTAGTCAAAGACCTGACCTGAATCCAATTGAGATGCTGACCTTAAAAAAGCGGCTCATGCTCAGTATATCGGGGCCTTCCCTCTTTCTCCTTCACAAGATAAACTCAAGTGCTCTTTGAGAACTAAACTGATCTTTTCACCTTCGAACCTCAAATAAACCGCTCTGAGAGAGCTCTGCCAGGAGGCTCAGATGAACCCCGGTGGTGTGTTCTGGCGGGATTGACTGATAGATGATGGCAGGGGAAGGATGTGTCCCAGGCTGTCAGTGGCGCTCATCATTAACACCTCATCCCACCTGACTGTTGTTGCTCCTCCGCCGAATCCCTGCGGATCCACCGTCACTGAGGCTGTTGTGGAAAAACGAGCAAGAGAAAGCCTCCAGTTTCATCCTTTGTGGGTTTGGAGACGTTCTGGGAAAAATGACTCAGCTGACATTGGCAGACATTTTGGTTTTCGCCTTGTGCTCCATTCAGAGAGTAGCTGTTGTGATTAGGAGATGCCTTATGAAAAATAATTGGAGTCAGAATTGTTTAAGGGGGCTAATAATTTTGACCTTAAAATATTTTTTTTAAATTAAAAACTGCTTTCATTCTAGCCAAAATAATAGACTTTCTCCAGAAGAAAAAATATTTTAGGAAATACTGTGAAATTTTTTTTTGCTCTTTTAATCATCATTTAGGAAATATTTGAAAAAGAAAACTTCCCAGGAGGATGAATAATTTAGACTTCAACTGTGCAGTGTTTTTTTTGTTATTATATGTATTAAGGTAAACATATTTGCAGCTTAGGTCAATATCGTGCTAAAAGCTTCAATAATTAATCGCAACAAGAACATTTGATACCGTCATAAGCCTACATTTAGCGCACAAAACATTAAGCCTTATATTGGGACAGCAGAATACATCGCATAGTGTGCAAGTATGAAGACTGTTTGTTCCCTTCGCATCACATTGGTCACTTTATTAAAGTCTCTCCAACATGGATAAATTGAAGCTGCTGATTAATAGGGAACGAAAAGGTTAATTAGTGAAGGAACATCTTTCAGAGGAGCCGTGATTGTCTGCATTCATTAGCACAGACACAGAAGACACTGGGTTAGATCCGATCGGCTCTTCACTTGCTTTCAGACACAGGGAAACTAGGAAAGAAAGTTTGTTGATTAGTGTGTTAAGTAGGAATTACAATGAAGGATCTGTGCCTGCTTTCTTAATTTAATTTGAGAAGTTAATCAATTTTATTTGACTTAAACAATAAACATATTTATATATACAAAATACTGTACAAAAAGCTGCCTTATTTTGTTTTAGTTAGAATCAAATGAACTTTTCTAGTCATCTCAACTTACATCAATCAAACTGACTAAAAATATTTAGTCAAACTTAAAGGCCCAGTTTCACAAACAGGGCTTAGATTAAGCCAGGACTAGGCCTCAGTTAAATTAGGCTATTTAAGCCAAATTGATAAAAATGGCCTTAGAAAAAATGACACTGATGTATTTTAAGGCCCCGTTTACACTATTGCGTTTTTGTTTTAAAACGGTTACGCCATCCGTCCACACTACGCTGGAGTTTTCAAGCCCCAAAAACGGAGCGTTTTGGAAACGCTGGAGAGGTCATTTTCATTCTAAAACACTGCTGCTCCGTCTCAGTGTGGATGGGGAAAACGGAGACATCTGAAAACAGAGGCGTGGCTGCTGAGATTCGCTACCTGATTGGGGCTTTTGGGTCATTGTGTATCCTCCCCCTATTTGTCAAGCCCCTATCACATGACTATACCGCTACCGGAAGACGGCAGACCAGCCTTCACTGTAAACAACAACATGGACACAGAAATGGGAGCGTTGTTTGCACTATTGTCCGTTTTAGGCGCCATTGTGCAGTTAAACTCTGCCTTTTTTACTACAGCAGCTGCAAATATTCAAAAGAGGCAAGCGATTGTTCGAGCATTCGCTAATCGCTCGTGTTCGTCGTTCAACCAGCGTTTGTTGACTAACAATCACCAAATGCCGAGCGAGACACATGCTTCCTGTTTATACTTGAACGAGCATGCCCAGAGTGCGTGAATGGTCACGTGATATACGTTTTTGGTGGAGTAGTGTGGACGGAGATATGTTTAGAAACGCTAGATGAAACACTAGTGTGGACGCGGATCGTTTTTGATCTAAAACGACGTTTCAAAACAAAAACGCATTAGTGTAAACGAGGCCTAAGACATCTCACTGCAAGTTATTTTGAGTTGAGACAGCTCAAACGTACAATTTAATCTTGACTAACCTTAAACCTTGTTTGTGAAACCGGGGGAAAAAGTTGTGTTAAAGCCTGATTAACTTACTAAAATAAGTTAAAGCAACATAAAAATGTTTGAAAAATTTTTAGTCATAAAATTTTTCACAGTGTCATTTGCTTTATGGCTGGCTGATGTGACGACATTCACATATCAAGATATAGGAAATCTCATATGCTGATAACGAAATACACTCACCGGCCACTTTATTAGGTACACCTTACTAGTACCTGGTTGGACCCCCTTGCCTTAATCCTTCGTGGCATAGATTCAACAAGGTACTGGAAATATTCCTCAGAGATTTTGCTCCATATTGACATGATAGCATCACGCAGTTGCTGCAGATTTGTCAGCTGCACATCCATGATGTGAATCTCCCATTCCACAACATCACAAAGGTGCTCTATTGGATTAAGTTCTGGGGATTGTGGAGGCCATTTGAGTACAGTGAACTCGTTGTCATGTTCAGGAAACCAGTCTGAGATGATTCGCACTTTATGACATGGCGCGTTATCCTGCTGGACGTAGCCATCAGAAGATGGGTACACTGTGGTCATAAAGGGATGGACATGGTCAGCAACAATACTCCGGTAGGCTGTGGTGTTGACACGATGCTCAGTTGGTACGAATGAGCCCAAAGTGTGCCAAGAAAATATTCCCCACACCATTACACCACTACCACCAGCCTGAAATGTTGATACAAGGCAGAATGGGTCCATGTTTTCATGTTGTTGATGCCAAATTCTGACTCTACCATCCGAATGTGGCAGCAGAAATCAAGACCAGGCAACGTTTCTCCAATCTTCTATTGTCCAGTTTTGGTGAGCCTGTGTGAATTGTAGCCTCAGTTTCCTGTTCTTAGCTGACAGGAATGGCACCCAGTTTGGTCTTCTGCTGCTGTAGCCCATCCGCTTCAAGGTTGGACGTGTTGTCAATTCAGAGATGCTCTTCTGCAGACCTCGAGTTGTTATTTGTGTTACTGTTGTCTTTCTATCAGCTGGAACCAGTCTGGCCATTCTCTTCTGACCTCTGGCATCAACAAGGCATTTGCGCCCACAGAACTGCCGCTCACTGGATATTTCCTCTTTATTCAAACTATTCTCTGTACACCCTAGAGATGGTTGTGCGTGAAAATCCCAGTAGATCAGCAGTTTCTGAAATACTCAGACCAGCCCGTCTCAAACTCGTCCTCAAACTGCTGTTACACTTAAACACATTTTTGTAATCCCTTTGTCCTGATGCGGCGTCACACGCTGTGGTAGTGGTCATTTTGAACTGTCACTCACTGTATATCACAATATAGTTTTAATCTTTTACGTAACTTGAAGCAATTATTAATATTTTTAATAATGTATTTATATTTTTATATAAACGGAGGTGCGAATCCAAATGCAGATTTATTAACAGGATGGTTAGACAGGCAAAACAGGTCAAACAGATGTATACAGGCAATCCAGAGTCGTAGTCATTAAACAGGCGAAGGGTCAGTACAGGCAGCAAGCAATGTAAACCAACAAACAAGGCAAGTGTCAAAACATAGCAAAGCAAGGCAATGGAAACGCGTCATAATGTTAACAGTAACAGTCAAAGTGTATATGTGTGGTGCAATCAGTACATGAGCAGCTCCAGCTGAGTGTTCGTGTGTAATCACAGGAGAACAGGAACAGGTGTGTGTGTGTGGTGCATGACAGTATTCGTAGTCCATGAAATGGCGGATTTGTAGTCCGTTAGTGATCTGCGTGTTTACCAGATCGCTATTGATTGTGACAGTGTGTGTGTGTGTGTGTGTGTATTTTCCATGAATGCGCTATACAGTACAGTATAGTTATATAATAAATAAACAAATAAAATATAGTCAAATAAAATAATAATAAATAAAATATTTAGTTCTTTCTTTGCTTTTTTTGTATTTCCACACACACACACACACACACACACACACACACACACACACACACACACACACACAAACATGCACAACATTATGTACGTGATTTAAAATTTGTAGTCCTTGAGGATCATTTGGTTTCCACAATATAGGCAAAACCTGAAACACACACACACACACACACACACACACACACACAGTTAGACCAACCTGTTCTTTGGTCTCTGCAAGGCTTTGGGTTACAGAGATAAGAAGCTGGAGGACACGGAGGCAGCTGTGTGCATGCGTGTGTGTGTGTGTGTCTTGAGGTGTCTGTCCTTTCGCATTAGTGTTCTGCTTCTCCGTCATTCCTCCAGTTTCCTTCGCCATGTGTTGTCTCGCCGTGTATAGACAGAATGAACAGAGAGCGGGTCAGTACTGTGTGTGTTTTCTTCAGTATTCTTCAAAGCAGGGTTTTGTCTGTCTGTACTGTCAGGCTGGTTGTGAAGTGGTTATCTGTGGACTGTGGTTTTCTGCTGGCAGGGGTTCAATTCATCTTTATTTGTATAGCGCTTATACAATGTAGATTGTGTCAAAGCAGCTTCACATGGAAGATTATAGTGAATTGAAACAGTGTCAGTCCAGTTTTCAGAGATTAAGTTCAGTTCAGTTTAGCTCAGATCAGTGTGGGTTAATAATCACTACTGAGAGTCCAAACACTGAAGAGCAAATCCATCGATGGGCAGCTCTACAGATCCCGAACCATGCAAGCCAGAGGCGACAGCGGCGAGGAAAAAACTTCACCAATTGGCGAAAGCGAAGATTTTAAAAAACCTCGAGAGAAACCAGGCTCAGTTGGGCACGACCATTTCCCCTATGGCCAAACGTCTTGTGCAGAGCTGCAGTCTAGCCGCAGGAAGCTGGACCTCAGCGAAGACTCGTCTGTCCTTGGAGCATCACAGGAGTCAGTCTCATGCTCTCACTCCACGATGACCACCACAGCAGCTGCTCAGGAAATAATAAATTACAAAAGGGGTTGTGATTGAGACTAGACTGAAAAGCATTATGGGATTTGGCAGGTGAACTCCAGAGCAGTTTATTAAACCAGAGCAGAAACCAGAGCAGAAACCAATAGCAGTTTATTAACCGTGACCTCCTGTTTGATATGTGAAAATAATGTTCAAGATTTTGGACTCTATAGGCGACATGATGGCTCAGTGGTTAGCACTGTCACCTCACAGTAAGAAGTTCGCTGGTTCGAGTCCTGGCTAGGTCAGTTGGCATTTCTGTGTGGAGTTTGCATGTTCTCTGCGTGTTGGCGTGGGTTTCCTTCCGGTGCTCCAGTTTCCCCCACAGTCCAAACACATGCACTGTAGGGGAATTGATTAACTAAATTGGCCGTAGTGTATGAGTGGGAATGACTGTATAGATGGTTCCCAATACTGGGTTGTGGCTGGGGCATCCGCTGCTTAAAAATGCTGGAATAGTTGGCGGTTCATTCCGCTGTGGCGACCCCTGATTAAATAAGAGATTAAGCCAATGGAAAATTAATGGATGAATGATTTTGGACTCCTAGCTAGTCTATTAAAGGATTGTATGCGGAAAAAACAAACATTTTCTGATTTCTGAAGGATTGTGCAACACTGAAGATTGTGATTATGCCAAAAAATCATCTTTGCATCACTGGAATAATTGAGATTTTAAGTGAAGTTTATTTATAAACTAATTTGGAGAGGATCATGTGCTTATGATTGCTTGCGGCTGGTCTCGCTTTATCCAAGTTGTGATTCACCAATCAGACGATTCCTAAGCCACTGTAAATACCCTTAGTTCCATATCACAACCATCTTCGTTTTGAAGAATCCCCCCTTCCAGCCCTACTCATCCTCCTCCTTTCCTAGATGGGTGGCATGGTGGCCCAGTGGTTAACACTGTTGCGTCACAGCAAGTCACTGGTTCTAGTCGTTTCTAGACGTTTCTGTGTGGAGTTTACACGTTCTCCCCGTGGTCACGTGGGTTTTTTTCGGCTTCCCTGGTTTCCTCCCAACGTCCAAAAACATGCAACTTGTGTTAATTGACTAATCCAAATCACCACCATAGACATGCTCCTAGTAAGTAGTTATCTCTTAAGAGCAATCACTATCTGTTCATTAGCTAGGAGTTCTCGAGATCTACCTGAGCTCAAACTCCCCTCTCGCCTTGCAAATGGGGGGGGGAGCCCCGGGCTCGAGGATCTTATGAGCTCAGGGCTCTCTCCCGGGACAGCATGCCAAACAAGCTTTATAATCAATCGCCAGCTCAGTGTGAACTCCTGAAATTGTATTCCATTAGAAAATGGTGATTCTAAAATCAAATCATTTTTGACCTTCTGTTTTTATTGTCATTTTGATCAAATAAAGGCATTCTTGGTGATCAGAACAGATTTTCAAACCATTAAAAAGTATTAATTTGTTCAGATTTAATTTTATTTATTTATTTATTTTAATTAGTTTTGGGTTTGAATAAAATGTTAAGATTTGTTTTACACAGGAGGAGACTGTTAGGTTGTAATAACTCTCCCGAAACCTCTTTCCTGATCTTTCTAAATGAAATGCCTCCTTTACTACATCCAATCAGCTCGCTATAGAAAAAGAACAAGCCACGCCCACTGCTTTCTCATTTAATATTCTGTTTCTCTAGGAACTGCATCACAATACAAAAAGAAAAAACAGTAGACTAGATTACTTTAGACTAACACAGCACACCCAAACACTGCTTTTTAATTTTCTCCATTATTAAAACTTGTATCAGAGCTACAGCAAGGGTTTGTCATTGTAACCAGGGATGTGACACTGACAACAGAGGTGAGGATCCAAATGCAGGGTTTTAATAACAGGATGGTCAGGCAAGCAATGATCAATACAGGAGCAAACAGATGTATAATCCAGAGTCGTAGTCAAAATAACAGGCAGATGGTCACAAGGCAGGCAGAAGACAGGAGTAAAACAAGTAAACAAGGCGAGGGTCAAAAACAAGACAAAGGAAACGCGTTGTAATGTCACCATACAGCTAACAAGACTCAGCAACAGTGTTTGTGCTCATGTAGTGCATAAATCAGTCCTTGAGCAGCTTCAGCTGTGGGAGTGTAATCAGTCATGATCTGGAAGCGGTTGTGTGTGTGTGTTGTATGACTGGGTGTTGTAGTCCAAAACATGGCGGATTTGTAGTCCATATGAATGTGAGTGTGTTTACCAGCGATCTCTGGTAGTAGTGATCGTGACAGTCATCCTCTGAGAAAACAGTTGATGGTCGCAGACGACAAGGGAGTGTGAGCGTAAAGTGCATTTAAAATGGTGAAGGAAGCGACGGACATCACACTTTCTACGTGCTTTTAGACTAAATATGTGAACGACCTCTAACATGGTAAAACATGGGTGAAAAGTATATCGATTTTTTTTTCGATTAATTCAAATTTACGTTTTAAGACGATTTTATTTTTTACAAAATCGAGGAATCGCGATTTTTTTTAATAAAAATATTAAAGCCGATTTTCCACTATCGTGCCAAACTGTTCTAAACTGTTAGACAGCGGTGCTGAATTGTGCTGATTCTGTGTGTTGACGTCGCGGCTCTGTTGATGAGCTACCACAGCTGGTTTAGCGGAAGCGCGCCAGGGCGGACTGGCGAGACGGGCGTGCGCGCGAGGAGAGGAGGCTCGACAGGCGGAGGTGTGGGCAACCAACTTAACTTTCTAGATCGCTTTCAGTCACTTTGGCCCGCTCACCCATCGCTCCACACACACGAGGAAATAATTGCACCTAATTCAAAGCCCAGACGGCTGGTTTTGTATATTATACCCGCGCACCACCTGAAGGACGGTTACGGTGTGTTATGAATGTCGGCTGTCAACGCAGAAAGTCAAATCTTTCTTTAATTTGGACTTTTGCTTGAATTACGGAGTGGCACAGTAGCTGTCCAAGGTACTGTATGAATTAAATCATAACCCATATATGTACCAATAAACAAGTAAAATGAATGAATGAATAAAATAAATATGGATTCTTAAATGTCAGTAGTTTGTACTCCAAAAAATATCAATACGTTTTGACAAATGTTTTATAAAAATAAATTGAGCAATTTTCAACATTTCAGCTATAGGCCATTATACGATTCAGTTAAATATAAGATAGACCTTTAAATATAGATAGATATGTAACAGGTTTCTGTGGGGGTTTTTTTTGTTCACGGTAATCTTTAATATATACTGGGTGGTGTAGCTATGCACAAATATTTTCTAAAACGTCAAGCAGATATTTGTCTATAGCTCGTTAGTTATTTATGAAGACAAAAAAAATTATTAAAATAACAAAAATAAAACTATAAAATTACAAAGATAAAAAGAGCAGCATTCTGCTAAATATAGTCCTTTATATCCTGATATGCTATGTGTTGTTTCATTCGTTTTTTTATATTTAACTTGATGCATTCGTTATTTAATGTTTGAATACTGAAATCGTTTAAATGGTTATATTTTACCATCAAAATGTAGTATATTTTATATCATTACCAACTTTTGATATAAAACCGCTGTTCTTTTATTGATTGTTATGAAATAATTTAAGTGCTATATTTTTTATTAGTGAAAGTGCCCGCTCACTTTGACAAGGCCTGTCTAAATATATATTTCTGCCATGCCACTAATACAGATAAACTATTGTTGCATTATCATTGTTTATTTTTCTGTTATGTACAGAGATTTGAAATATTTATTTCCCCTCCAATCCTTTTCAATCTTCACGTTACATTTTGATCATTTTCTCTCCAAATAAAATTTGCCCAAAGCTGCACAACATATGACCTCTACATAAATACGGGTGCTGTGACTTTTATTGTAGCTATGTTTAGCATCCCTATATGAGAGAGTGCCATAACCGCGTTTAGTCACACGGTTGCTTTTCTTTTACAAGTGAGCATGAAAAAAACTAGTTTCGGCATTTATTTAAATTTAAATGAACAAGGTAAGGTAGTTACACAGTAAAAAAAAAATTACTAAAAAAATAAATAAAAAATCGAAATCGTGAATCGGTCAAACTTTATGAAAAAAATCTAGATTTTTTTTTTTGCCATATCGCCCAGCCCTAGTGAAAAGTGCTAACAAAATACAAAAATGGCTAACACATGGTATCGATGGTTATTGGAGAAGCTAGGGCTGTGCCATTAATGAGGAAGTAGTTTGTCCCAAAGCTCGCATACTCTTCTGATACACACTCAAAAGTATGTACTTCACAAAAAAGCACATAGCTTTTAGTATGTAGCTATAGGCGTAGTATAAGTAGGTGAACTGGGATGCAGCACATTTTTAGATGCATTCTGTGTGAACAGACCCTTATGCTGAACTGTGTCGGTTGTTGTTGTTTTTTTGTGTATCAGGTAAAAACTGGGACCTGAGCGCGGCTCTGAG
>LR812543.1:40964071-40966571 GCA_903798195.1 Danio kyathit
AATAGACAGGAAGAGCTTTGTGATATGACATGATGCATAAGCAAGCATGAAACACTTACTCTCAGCATTCTACTTGTGTTTGTTGCCTCATTACAAACATGTGCAGCAGATTTCACACTATACACATTAAAGATATACACAAAAAAAACGCCTCTTCGTGGTGGCACTTAATAAATGTATATATCCATGCATATTTAATTCTGATGCATGAGACACTCCTCAGACTAGCTCATCAGGCCTCCTCCATTTTCAAAATAAGAGTCCCATATGCATAGAAAGTATAATTCAAATTTAAAAATACAAGGGAAATGTATATAAAATTGTTGTAATCTCATTAGGAAACATTGTGGCCAATCACACGCAGCCTAGTGATAGATAGGTGAGCCAAACATATTTGATTAGAAATCATTTTGAGGTGTTTTTGGTGTTTCCTTGGTATTGCGCAAAGAAGCGTGTGAAAATAATCTCTTATGCTGCGTTCACACCAGATGCGGATGAAGTGTCAGGATCGAGTGATTTACATGTTAAGTCAGTGCAAAGACAAGAATAGACATCCTTCGGCGCGATACGCGCGAATGAGGCGGTGCAAATGACACGGCACAAGTTGAGCGTTTTTGACGCACGTATCGAGTTGAAAAATCTGAACTTCAGCAGACATTCGCACCATGTTAACCAATCAGGAGCTTGCTCTTGTAGGGGAGTGATTATGGCATAGCGTCTGTTGTTGGTGTCCCGAGGGAAATCCTCCTGCTGACACCGGACAACAGTTCATCAAACTGGGCTCGGCTCAGTCTGAAGCACCGCTGAAAGCCTTCATCATCCAGGTATAGTTTCTGGAGGAGTTGATGAACTCACAGAGCTGGATGCACCTCTGAAAGGATCTAGCGGACTCAGACACGGCTCCAAATGAATCGACTCTGTTTATCAGCCTTCCTAAAGCACATATAAACACCGCTATTCTCCTAATAAAATTCATGTTAGCCATTTAGCAACGAAGCTAGAGTCACCGGGCAGACAGAAGCCGCGCCCATGACGCGAATCCTCGTCTAATGTGAAGTGAATTTGACGCGCAAATGAAGCGAGTAAACTCAAAATGTTCACGTGTTTATTTACGTGCGAATAGTGCGATTTATTAGCGCGTTCCGCGTCTGGTGTGAACCGCATTATTCGTCAATAATATGTCACCTCTGATAAGGACTGATTTTATTTATTCACCTCATTTAGTTTCATTTAGTTTTTTTTGTCTCACATTTCGACGTTTGTATATCGAAGGTTTTAATCATATTTAATTATAGCCAAGTTGTGACTGCAATGTCTTAGTTGGGGACTAGTTTGTTTGGGTTTGTTAACAGTGTAAACATTTGATTCTGTCACTGATACTGTATATTCTATTTACGGGTGTAATGGATCACAATTTATCCACGATTCATACGGATCACAACCCACGGTTCAGAACACACGTGACCCGCGGATTAATACATTATTATTATTTTTTTACTTGTAGATTAATCCTTAATTTGCCTCTCGCTTCATTCAAATCACATGTATAAAAGCATTTAGGTATTCCTGTAAAATATAATAAAGACGTAAGAAGTTGTGGTGGGTTATTCGGGATGTGGTGGGTTTCTTAGGTTATTAAAGGTGTTTTCTGTCATGACTTGTTTAGCCTTCATTAATGCATTCAGTGTAAGCTGCACGATTAATCCTTAAACGATCAGGATCTCAACACCCACACAACATAAATTATAAATGATGGTGATTTGCATATGTTTATTAATCTATCCAATCGCTACATTCAAATCTGAAAACGCAAAAATCAAGAACGAGATTCAGTCTTTAGTCTTTCGAGTTAAGGCCCGTGCACACCGAGACGTTTTTTGCTCGCATTTTCCATCGACGTTTAACACCTCGTGACTAAATAAAGGGCGTCAATGTGATCGTGCACACCAACGCGCAAAAAGGTCATTTTTAAAGAAACGCCTCATGCTCGTTTTTTTGTTTTGACGCGCCGCATCGAAACCTTCTCCACCAATCAGATTGGCACTTTTGTTCACGTGCACGGAGCTGCTGAAGTTACAGTAAACAGCACTTGGAGGCGCTCAAGCGCAAAACTGTCAATGTGAGCGCACACTGAAGAAGATGCCCAGAGGCGATATGAACGTGGAGCTGCTTATTGCACTGGTGAACCATAATCATTTCTTCATCACTAGAGCTGCTACTTGAACCATCCATAACAACAAGCGTGTTAACTTTGTCTTCTTCTTCTGTGTTACAAGCGGGTGTCAGAAGCTTACAGTTGTGTAGCGCCATCTAATGTCAAGGAGTGATTTTGCATACTCTTCTGCTCGACGCCTGTGAAAATCGCTTGGGTTAGAATCCGGAAAAACGTCTTGAAAAACGCTGACGATAAACGCAAACGAAAAGCATCCCGGTGTGTACGAGCCTTTAGTTATGAAGTTACAAACAGTCAAATAACACAGAAGTACTGGGAAAACAGGTT
>LR812543.1:40971571-40978296 GCA_903798195.1 Danio kyathit
ATACAATCACACACAGACACATGCACACATACACACACAGACACTCTTGCGCAGACACAAAAGAATGGACACACACACACCTGTGCACACATACAATCACACACACACACAGACACATGCACACATACACACACACAGACACTCTTGCGCAGACACAAAAAAATGGACTCGCACACACTGATGTGCACACGAACAAACACACACACGCACACATACAACTGTATGCACTCACACATGCACACATAGAAGCAAAAGCACACACACACACACACACATGCACACATACAAACACACTCTCGCACAAACACAAAAAAAACACACAAACACACGCACATATACAACTGCACACATAAAAACACACACACTCATGCACAGACACAAAAAAATTAACACACATACACACACACTCATGTGCACACACAAACACACACACGCAAACATACAACTGCATGCACATGCACACACAAACAAGCGCACATATACAAATGCATGCACACACACACACACACACACATACAGTCATGCACAGACACAAAAAAGGACATTCACACACACACACGCACACATACAAACACACAAAGACACTCTTGCACAGGCACAAAAAATGGACACACACACCTGTGCACACACAAACAAACACACACACACATGCACACATACAATCACAGACAAATGCACACATACACACACAGACACTCTTGCGCAGACACAAAAAAATGGACACACACACACCTGTGCACACACGAACAAACACACACACATGCACACATACAATCACACACACACACACACGGACACATGCTCACATACACACACAGACACTCTTGCGCAGACACAAAAGAATGGACACGCACACACTCATGTGCACACGAACAAACACACACATGCACACATACAACTGTATGCACTCACACATGCACACATAGAAGCAAAAGCACACACACACACACACACACATGCACACATACAAACACACTCTCGCACAAACACAAAAAAATGGACACGCACACACAAACACACGCACATATACAACTGCACACATAAAAACACACACACTCATGCACAGACACAAAAAAATTAACACACATACACACACACTCATGTGCACACACAAACACACACACGCAAACATACAACTGCATGCACATGCACACACAAACACACGCACATATACAAATGCATGCACACACACACACACACACACACACACAAACAGTCATGCACAGACACAAAAAAGGACATTCACACACACACACGCACACATACAACCACACAAAGACACTCTTGCACAGGCACAAAAAAATGGACACACACACCTGTGCACACACAAACAAACACACACACACATGCACACATACAATCACAGACAAATGCACACATACACACACAGACACTCTTGCGCAGACACAAAAAAATGGACACACACACACCTGTGCACACACGAACAAACACACACACACGCACACATACAATCACACACACACACACACAGACACATGCAGACATACACACACAGACACTCTTGCGCAGACACAAAAGAATGGACACGCACACACTCATGTGCACACGAACAAACACACACATGCACACATACAACTGTATGCACTCACACATGCACACATAGAAGCAAAAGCACACACACACACACACACACACACACACATGCACACATACAAACACACTCTCGCACAAACACAAAAAAATGGACACGCACACACAAACACACGCACATATACAACTGCACACATAAAAACACACACACTCATGCACAGACACAAAAAAATTAACACACATACACACACACTCATGTGCACACACAAACACACACACGCAAACATACAACTGCATGCACATGCACACACAAACACACGCACATATACAAATGCATGCACACACACACACACACACACACATACAGTCATGCACAAACACAAAAAAGGACATTCACACAAACACACGCACACATACAAACACACAAAGACACTCTTGCACAGGCACAAAAAATGGACACACACACCTGTGCACACACGAACAAACACACACACACATGCACACATACAATCACAGACACATGCACACATACACACACACACTCTTGCGCAGACACAAAAGAATGGACACACACACCTGTGCACGAACGAACAAACACACACACATGCACACACACAGACATATGCACACATACACACAAAGACACTCTTGCGCAGACACAAAAAAAATGGACACACACCTGTGCACACACGAACAAACACACACACACATGCACACATACAATCACACACAGACACATGCACACATGCACACACACACTCTTGCGCAGACACAAAAACACAAAAAAATGGACACGCACACACTCATGTGCACACGAACAAACACACACACGCACGCACACAACTGTATGCACTCACACATGCACACATAGAAGCAAAAGCAGACACACATACAAATACATACACACACACACACAGTCATGCACACACACACAAACCTACACAGACACTCACGTATACACATACACTTTTGCACAAACTCATACATGCTCACAGATGTGCAGACACATATACACACAGTCATGCACTGACACAAAAAATGAACACACACACACACACACACACACACACCTACATGAACACCTTGTTATGTCAGACTCAGCTGTGTTTCCATTGCCGCCCACTGTAGAGATGTTCCGACTCTCACCAAACATTTCCTCTCATGCAAATCCTGCAGCGTTCACATCAAACACACACACACAATCACATCTCTGCCTCCTACAAGCATCTGAACACACACTCCTCTCAGCCACAGCAGTGGAAGAAAGACAGAAAAGCAATGTTAAAGATAATCGTGACAGAATTGTGTGACTTTAAATCTCTCCAATGAAAGTTTCAAGCCAAGAACTTGAAAACCGAAGGTCAGTTCTGAGGGAACATGTAAGAAGTCATTCATTCATTCATTCATTTTCTTTTGGGCTTAGTCCCTTTATTAATCTGGGGTCGCCACAGCGGAATGAACCGCCAACTCATCCAGCATATGTTTTACACTGCGGATGCCCTCTTAGCTGCAACCCATCTCTGGGAAACATCCATACACACTCATACACACACATACACCACGGTCAATTTAGCTTACCCAATTCACCTATATGTGTTTGGACTTGTGGGGGAAACTGGAGCACCCAGACGAAACCCACGCCAACACGGGGAGAACATGCAAACTCCACACAGAAATGCCAACTGGCCTTCTTGCTGTGAGGCGATCGTGCTACCCACTGCGCCACCGTGACGTCACATTTTATTACATTTTAAATAAAATAACAGCCATTTAATATTGCATTGTCGTGTCACAGTGTTTACTTAAAACAGTTGGGTTAATAATAACCCAACAGGTAACCCAATGATGGGTTGTTTGGCACAGACCTGCTGTTGGGTTATTTTAAACCCAATCCATTGAGTTGTTAAGGTTAACCCTGGTTGTTGGGTTACAAAAATAACTAATTTGTTGGGTTATTTTGCCAAAAAGTGGCTTAACCACTAATATCTCAAATATGTGTATCATTTTCTCCAAAAAAAAAACTGTAGAAATGAACACGGAGGTAGAGGAAGCGCTTTTATCCATGTATAGATGGGCTATGAAGTGCGCGTTTGTATCATCAAATTAGGAGTGCTGGTGAAACGGATATAAAAACACGACACACAGAGGTAATCTGATTTTTAAAAAACAACTATTTTATTGCGTAGAGCTAAAATAAACTTTATAATGCAAAAACAACATTACGTACACATATTAATACAGCTGTTCTACAGCAGTTGACTGTTGAAATTCTAAATTTTTAACCCAACTGGTTGAGTTAATAAATAAATAACCCAACAAAGGTTAAAAATAACCCAACAAAGCACCAAACATTTAACCCAACTAGTTGAGTTCTTAATAAATAATCCATAAAGGTTCAAAATAACCCAACAAAGCACCAAATATTTTTAATTCAGCTAATGGGTTAAATAAATAACCCAACATTTTTAGAGTGTATTATTTATTAAATAAATGGAGCCTTTGTAAGAAGAATAAGCTTCTTATAAAACAGTTTAAAAAAAAAATCTTACTGATTCCAAACGTTTGACCTGTAGAATAATTAGCCTGCATCTATAAATGTATTTATAACCTTATATGTATTAAAGATTCTATAATTATATATTTGAATATATTATTAAAGTGTGACCCCTAATGACCCCTGCCTGCCTTTACTGTGCTGTAAAACTGAAACTGGCCGGTAAAACAACCTATTTAATATGATTCAGAGTCACTGTTCATTTAAATGTGCAACACTGACATCTGCAGGAAATAGAAGGAGTGACACATTTGTGGAGCACAATATTCCCACAATGCAATGCAGCTAACGTTTGATGAAAACAAATAAAACAAAAAATCAAATGAGCCATTTTAATCTAGATTAATCTAGATTAATTCCGAGAATTAGCACTTTATAGTTAATATTTTGCATGAAACCAAACCAAAGAAGTTTATGAAGATCAGACAAAGAGACAAAACTACAAGACTTAAATGCTTAAATGAGTGAAAAAACTACAGCATTTGTAGTAGAAAAGTATATATTTTGTATATTTTCAGTATTTTGAGGAACTATATATATTATTTACAGCGCTTTATGGGAGTGGGCGGGGCTAAAACTTGATCAACTCTGATAAGTGGGATTTTCTGTACTGCACTATGGGTAATGGCGTTTTCAGCAATAGTTCTGCTGTTAAACAGGATTATTTTGAAAGCAAGCAAAAATAACGTCAAGCAAACTATAATAATAATAATAATAATAATAATAATAATAATAATAATAATAAACAAAATAAATAAATAAAACATATTCCATCAGGTAACAACATCAGCTCTCGCTGTAGGTCAGTTTTTAATTTTTATCATTAAAAAAAATCACCCAAACCCAAATGTTTCACGCTAATCCAACCATCAACACTGGCTCAGCCAATAGTTTGAGGGAAAGCCATGTGTTTGTTCAACCAATGAACACTAGGGGTCGTTTTTTGTCCAAAAACAGTCAGTAGCTGTGTCCAAAACTGCTCCCCATCCACTATACAGTGCACTACAGCAGGTGTCTGCCATTTTTTAGTGATTCTGAGGTAAATATTCATAATCTAAGCCTGAATTACCTCTGCGATGCAGTCGTTTGAGGCAGAGCAATGTGTTTGTTCAACCAAAGGCCGCTAGGGGTCAGTAACTGTGTCCAAAACTGCTTCCTATTCACTATATAGTGCACTACATCGGGTGTCTGCCATCTTGTAGTGATTCTGAGGGAAATATATTCAGTTCCCTTCACCTCTGTTCACTACTTTTCAACCACAATCCACTCTGATGTTGAGTGTACATCCAGTGTATAGCAGTAAGGAAGCAAAAGAGCGGGAAAAACAAAGATGAAACATGGCTGACGTAAACACTGGAGGGGAATTTCATTCATAATCTAAGTCAGAATTACCTTTAGGACATTGGAAACCCTGCGATGCACAAGTTTGAGGCAGAGCAATGTGTTTGTTCAACCAATGGCCGCTAGGGGGCGTGTTTTGTCTATAAACAGTCTGTAGCTGTGTCCAAAACTGCCCCCTATCCACTATAAAGTGCACTACATCAGGTGTCTGCCATTTGGTAGCGATTCTAAGAGAAATATTTCATTCCCTACACCTCTGTTCACTACTTTTTAACTACAATCCACTCTGATTTTGAGCGTACATCCAGTGTACACTCGTTATAGCAGCATTTCCCATAAGCCAGTGTGAGGAGGCAAAAGAGCGGGAAAAAAATAAAGATGAAACATGGCTGACGTGAACACTGGAGGGAAATTTCATTCACAATCTAAGCCTGAATTACCCCTGCGATGCAAGCGTATAAGGCAGAGCAATGTGTTTGTCTTACTAATGGCCGCTAGGGGGCGTGTTTTGTCCATAAACAGTCTGTAGCTGTGTCCAAAACTGCTCCCTATCCACTATAAAGTGCACTACATCAGGTGTCTGCCATTTGGTAGTGCTTCTGAGTGAAATATTTAATTCCCTACACCTCTGTTTACTACTTTTCAACCACAATCCACTCTGATTTTGAGCGTACATCCAGTGTACACTCGTTATAGCAGCATTTCCCATAAGCCATTGCGAGGAAGCAAAACATAGGGATTAGTGAACGAGTGGGCAGTTTGGGACGCAGCTAGCATTTTTCTCATTTCTCCTTGATGTGAGCCTGTGTTTCACCTTTAGCGTAGTCTGTAGGAAGCAAGAGCGGTTGATCTCAGGTCTCAGATCAGTGTGATGGAAACTGTGGTCTGCACAGAGGAAACTCACACTTCACCTTTACTCTGCTCTCAGACTCCCAAATTAAACACAACTTCCTGTTGTTCTCAGACAGTGTGCTTTCACAATACTGCGCTAAATATGAAAAGATAGTGAAATATCAGTTGACTTTATTTAGATATGAAGTGCTTTATATATATATATGAGATCTTATTACATGTTTTTATGAATGTGGCAGCATTTTTTAAACTGAAAGAGCGAGAGTTTTATCATGCTGGATGGTTTTTATTTCTTGCGTCATATTGGATTGAATATATTCTGAAATGTTTCTGCACAGGGTGTTGTATTCAGAATATCGTCACATGGTCATTTTATGATGTTTCGCTGCCTGGTATATATTTTTGCATAAACATACTACTTTTTAAA
>LR812543.1:40983396-41039216 GCA_903798195.1 Danio kyathit
CGCGCCGCGTTAACCAATCAGGAGCTTGCTCTTGTGGGAGCATGATTGTGACGTAGCCCCTGTTGTTGGTGTCCGGGGGAAATCCTCCAGCCGAGACCGACAACAGTTCATCAAACTGGGCTTGGCTCAGTCAGAAGCACCGCTGGAAGCCCCAGTCATCCAGGTTACGTTTCTGGAGGAGTTTATAGCTCACAGCGCTGGGTGCACCTCTGAAAGTATCTAGTGGACTCAGACACTGCTGCAAACGTATCGACGCTGTTTTACAGCCTTCATAAAGCACATAAACACAGGTATTTTATCAATAAAATCCATGTTAGCCATTTAGCAACGAAGCTACATTCACCGAGCAGACAGAAGTCCTGCCCATGACGCAAATCCGCGTCTGTTCTGAAGTGAATTTGACGCGCGAATGAAGCGGAGTTTGATGCGCGAATGAAGCGGAGTCTGACGCGCGAATGAAGCGAGTAAACTCAAATGTTCACGCATCTATTTACTCGCGAATAGCGCGATTTTGCCGCGCGTTCCGCGTCTGGTGTGAACGCAGCTTTAGGATGCTATTGGCTGTTTTTTTTTAAAAGGAGAGGAGGGACTCCCACCCTTTCTTTGTGTTTTGGTTGAGATTATGTCAAACATCGAATAAAAATGCAAATTTCAAAGCTCTTCACTGGACCTTTAACTATATGTACGAATATAAACTGTAGTTATATATCCCATCTATGTGAAAATAGTTTTAATTATTCCCTTAAATGCGATAGACTCTACTAAACCTGCTCCTTAACGAAATCCTTTAGCTAAACTTATTCGTCAAGGAGAACAAAATGTGCTGAAATACCTTTCATCCACTCTTCTCGTTTTCCACTCGTAAACGTTCTTTAACTGCGGGGTAATTGGAATATGTCACTGATGTAAAACTCTTTCAGTGATTTAAGGCCCCTTTGAAGTGTTGTCTGTGATAGAGGCACCTTTTTTCCCTTCCACATTGCAGGCTGAATGGTTTCCCTGTGACGTGCCATGCTAACGCCGCTTTAATGCACCTCCATTTTTCTGTGGTTACACTTTATATGACAGCAGTCGACCAATAGGATGCATCCGTTGCTATTTTAAGAAGCGCCTGTCCTTCTTTACGCAGACCTCTATTTACTTTGGCATTCACTGGGCAGATTTTAAAGTCTCATCTCGTAGGAATGAAAACCTTCTTGTGCTTTTGACCATCGCATGCCAAGCTTTGGTTAAAAGCATCCAGATTTCTTGCATCGCAATCAACGGCAAACATCACAGATATTTTTTCCATATGCGTTGTTTGATGTGACGTAGCTTTTTCACTCTCACACATGATAAATATGAATATATTTAGTATCTTCCTCATTTAATATGCAATAAATGGGTTTTGTTTACTATGGACATCTTGTTATAAAAACTGCTGTTATTACATTTTTTACATTCTCATCTCAAAACTGTCCTGTGGTGTGACCGTCTTGAGTATAGTTGAATAAATTACAGCTCTTATTAATTAAAAAGAAAATAATTAAATCATTAATAAATACCTCAGGCATAATGACATAGAAAAATAGATGCCCGAGGCCGTCGTGAGACAGGTTAGTTTTAGCCTACTGATGTGGGCCGTTGTTGCGCTAGTAATCCCGCTCAGTACGAGAGGAACAGCGGATTCAGACATTTGATTCGTGCGCTTGGCTGAGGATCAGGTCGTCTACGAGTCATATAAGCACCGGGTTCCCTACAAACATGCGGTGCATCTCTGGAAGAGGGGGCGGCGCTCGTTCCGGCCACGCCCACGGTTCCGGTCATGGGTGGCTTTCCACGCCGGATAATCCCACAGATGGTGGCTTCACGCCAGTGGCTCCTCAGCTAAGCGCACAAACCAAATGTCTGAACCTGTGGTTCCTCTTGTTCTGAGCGGGATTACTAGCGCAACAATGGCCCACATCAGTAAGGTAAAACTAACCTGTCTCACGACGGCCTAAGGCATCTATTTTAGTACATGATAACCGATATTTAAATAACTTGACACATATTGTCACTGAAAATATTGTCCTCTGGTGGGACACGTTATGCTCATTTTAAATCGGGCAATTCCACATAACACTTTAATTAGTCGAAGGACCCCATTCAAGGTCATGTGACTGAAGCCCCCTTTAAAAATGTTAAGTTTTTGTCTCCAAATTTTTCTACATACTCAACTTTTTGGACCTACTATCAAATTAAGAGTTGTTGTCTTTTGGTGCGACCAGTGTTTTAGGCATATTTTAGGCTTCTAAATCATTTTAGAATGCCATGATATTGCAGCCCGAACCATCACTGATCCACCCTTACGCTTTACTCTGGGCATCAATCAGTCTTAGTGGTGTGCTTCTTTGGGGCTTCTCCACACCGTAACTCTCCCATATGTGGGAAAGACAGAGCAGGCGTACTCATCAGAGAACAATACATGTTTCACATTGTCCACATCCAAAGAATTTCGCTGCTGGCACCTTTGAAACCAGCGTTTGGCAGTAAGCCCTCAGCTGTAAGTGTTTTTGCAGCGCAGCATTTTTTTCACATATTCAACTTTTGTGTTTTGGTGCGACCAGTGGTTTAGGCATATTTTAGTCATCTAAATCATTTTAGAATGCCATGATATTGCAACCTGAACCATCACTGATCCACACCTATGCTTCATTCTGGAAACCAATAGTCTGGTTGGAAAGCTTCTTCATGACTTCTCCACACCGTAACTCTCCCATATGTGGGAAAGTCAGCACAGGCGTACTTATCAGAGAACAATACATGTTTCACATTGTCCACATCCAAAGAATTTAGCTGCTGGCATTATTGAAACCAGCGTTTGGCAGTAAGCACTGATCTGCAAGTGTTTTTGCAGTGCAGCATTTTTTTTTTTTTTTTTTTACATATATTTAACTTTTTTGGAACTACTATTAAATTAAGTGATGTTGTCTTTTGGTGCGACCAGTGTTCTAGGCATATTTTAGTCTTCTAAATCATTTTAGAATGCCATGATATTGCAGCCCAAATCACCACTGATCCCACCCCTATGCTTTATTCTGGTGCGCTTATTTGGGGCCAACATAGTTGCTTAAACTTGTGCAGTGAATGGGAGAGTACCACAAACAAATGCTTTGCATTCCTATATGCTCAAATAATAAAAGAAAAACTCAACAATACTTTCAAAAAAAAGGAAAAAAAAAAATACTGATAGGGGCAACAGCGTCAAATTTACTGTCCCGCCCCCATAGATGCTGCATTAGAAACACCTCGCATAAGAGCTAATTAGTTTTTCTGTAATTTAACGCAATGATATAGTCCAAAGTATAGCTTAAAAAAAATGTACATACATTTTAAAAAATATAAATATTACAAACTTTATTTAGGATTTACCGCAGACCTATTATGCAAAAGTCACTTTTATAAGAGGTTTAAAACACAATTATGTGGCAACACAATATACTGTAACCGGCCTCTAATCGTAAAAAAATATTAATTACATTTTTTTAAATAATCACACTTGATAAAAACAGTCTGCAGAAACACTTTGATTGACTTTCTTCCTTTGTACGTGTCACCAGAGGGAGAAAGCCCCGCCCACTAGTGACAATTTCCCTCATTAGCATAGACAGCCCTGAGTGTGAAGCAGCCGTCCGCCATTAGAGTTTTCACAAAATAAGTCGTTTCTTTTGACATTTTTAGCGTTCACACAGATAACATTAGTCCTGTTTTGAATCTGCCACTATGCTGACACACAGGCATTTGTAGCTTTGCCCTCTTTTCAAAAGCACACAATCTCATTTGAATTTAAAGCGACAGTCACCGAAATGGCAGAATTTGGATCAAAGCCTAAAAGGAGCAATTTTAAAGAGTTATAAAGCATTATTTATAAGTCCTATTCTTCTAAAGGACTTATATCATCTATAAAGATGTGTAATAGTTCTTTAAGATGCTGATGACCAATAAACACATCATGTGAAAAAGCTCCATTGGTTATTTGTAAACTACCCTTATACAGTTTATCTGTTTTATGTGGTCTCGGAAAGTATGCAGGCAATCAGATTCCCACTCGTGTTTCTAAAATCCGCTTTGTTTAGCAGCATGATTGCTGTTTACAATAGCCGTAAAAACACACAGCTGTGAACTGCAACTCCTGAATTCACACCTCGTCAAGCACAGGCAGGGTTTGCGTGACTAAAGCGCACTAATTGTTTTCCTCAGTGGGCGCAACTGTAGTGATTGATACGACCCAGCAGAGGGGGGAGAGTCGAAAAAACCACAGCCATCCCGGGAAATAATGCCTCGGGAGCCACTCTCCAAAGGATTATATCACACAGGCCTCACATGACAGATATTCCCGCTCATTGCCTGTCTAAGTTTCCGCATGTCGTGCAGCCAGACGCACTCGGCATACATTAGCCTCCCCCTCGCGCCAGCAGAATGAACTCTGCTTGTAATGTAGCATGTCAGACTCTATGAGCAATGTTGTCTGTCAACAACTTCTGTTTGTATTATCACCACCGAGCGAAAGGCCTTATTTACAGTCTCGTCATCTTCTGATTACTGATTCGAGGACAACACACACACACTTAATGCACAAATACACTTGATTGAACATGTACACATAGACTGTATACTATATAGCTGCCAGTTAACTATGTTTATATATAATAACTTTAACTGTTAAAAGCTATTAGCTGCTGGGTAAAGTTATTAGTAGGCCCACACGGAATCTGCGCGCACAGAATTCCGCAGATTTTCCGCAGATTTTCCGAAGAATTCTGCAGATTTTTAGCCCATCATTAATTCTGTTTATTTACTTCAGTAAATGTGTGTAAATCTGAATTTATTCAGTTTTTAAATTACACATATTTCACATATTAAGGTTTCAGTTATGAGACTCCCAAAATAATTCCACAGAAATCCGCAGATTTTTACCAAAATTCTCCGCAGAAATTGCAAAAAACGTCCGCAGATTCCGTCTGGCCCTAGTTATTAGTAACTAATAAAGATATGGTAACTAATACCTGTAACTTTTACGAGTTTTATTGTAATGCAATAATGCCTTTTGTGAAGCTGCGTTGAAACAATAGTTATTGTGAAAAGCGCTATACAAATAAACTTGAGTTTAATTTAACTGAACTCTTTCATTATCACACAGTTCAGTGTCTTCGGCTGATCCGGTTGAAGTGTTTTGGTTACTTTACTACATCCAATCAGCTCAGTAGAAAAAAAAACCATGCCCACTGTTTTCTCATTTAATATTTTGTTTCTCTAGGAACTGCGTGACAATACGAACAAAAAAAAAACAATCGCAGCTTCTGGTTCATGTGGACTTTTATTTTAACAATCTAGGTGCAAAGTCTAAAGCGCAGGGTGCAAAAGCATTAAGGGCGTGTCAGAATCCACTTTTTATATTTTAAGGACGGAAAATTCCTCTTTGCGCCGCGGCTCATGGTCTAACAGGGTTAAGCTTATTCTCTTAATGAGTTATGGGTGTGTTTTGAGAATAAACCAATTAGAGTCTCATCTCCCATTCCCTTTAAGAGTTAGTTGCATCATGCCATAGCGCATTTGCTATTTACATGGACTTTGTAAGTGGAATAACTGAGCACTTCACTTGCGAGAAAACAGTTAAACGGAGCATCTACAGCGCGAGAATGAGAGAATGAGCCTCCTCATGCTTTACTTTCACTTTCACTCTCGTGGATAAGAAAAGGTGTTGTACACACAGACATCCATTAGCCTGTACATAATTCATTTTGTTTGTTAAGCGCAAAGATTTGTTTTAAAACTATTTCTAAATTCAGTTCTAATTTCCAGCAAATGAATAAATGAACGGTAATAACGAAGTGTGGTCAAAAAATTGATTTATATCCAAATACACATGCTATGCCCCATATGGTCTAAACCTGACAGGTGGGCAAATTTAAGCGTGTTTTTAATAAAACAAATATAAATATGCATATAATAAATAATACTGCTAATAATAATTACATTATACAAAAGCAAATTGTCATGAATAAACAGATGAAGGCATAGAGGCAGTGGTTTTTATATTTATGTAGGCTAGAAAGTAATAATTTTATTGTAATATTTTAATATTACTTTTTTATTTATAAAGATATTTGTGTATTGCTGTACATCCTGTGTGTATTAAGCAATGTTTAAGTGAGGAGCACATCTAACGTTCTCTGCGCTGGACTTTAGACCTCCTCTTAGCTGGTCTATTGAACATTCTATTTTAGTTTCTCAAAATAGCAACGTGCCTCAACACACCTTCTTTTTTAGACCAGAACGCCTACGGGCGCACATATGAGCGCAAATGCATTTGCTATTTAAACAGCATGGTGAAAAACCTCTTCTATAACATCTGAAGCTTTGTTTACCAAATAGGCGGTTCGCCTATTTGAATTGTAAACCTTAAAAGTTAAGAAATATAAATATTTATTTACTTTACGTTTTCAGATACTCTCCAATTATGAATAACTGTAATTAAAGGTGACATATGTATGATTGAACTAGGTATTACAGTCCAAATTCAAAATATTGGAGAGGGTTTTTTTCACCTGGCCCCTCCTCCTCGGACTTGACAGAAAAGCAGGTTGCCAGATTGATGACACCAACAGGAACGAGTTTGATTGTCAATCAAGTTTCAAACTGTAAGCTGATCATCTAATGTTTACATTTGTAATATTTTTATTGTTTGCACCTGCATCTCATTTCGACGCTGCTACGGTTCTCCGTACATCATATTTAGTCTGTACCTGCATATATTGAGGCAGTCTTAATGACTGAATTTAAATACTCTGTGTTTTCTCCAAGGCAGCTTGGGGTGCTTTAATATAATCGGGTGAACTGGCTGTGGGCTGGTTACAGAGACCAAAACAAAGACATTCTGACACAGAACGCACATTTTCAATGGAGAATAACAGATGTTTTTATGTAAACAAGTATGTTTACATAGCATGTTTCATAAATAACTGCACACATATGTTACTTTATTGCTTTAGAAGAGTCAAAAACTTACATGAAAAACCTTTAAATTACCAAAAACTACTCAATTCTTTCTGGATACATAATTTAAATACAGTACTTACTGATTGATACTGAATAACAAATACTCGTCGGCTGTTCTTTGACGTCATGTTTTTGAGGCGGGTCAGTCAAGGACAGGTCCACACCACTGCCAGAAGGGATACGAAATACATTATGCTCCAGGGTAGAACTGGCCCAAATGAACCGGCCCAAATGCAGGGTGCTGAAATATAATTGGGTGATTGAACTGCAGTGAGCCAAAACAAAGACAGACATTGACACAGAATGCACAATTTTAACGGAGAATAGCTGACTTAGCATTGTTTTTCACATAAACATGTTTACATAGCATGTTTCATAAATAACTGCACAGATATGTTACTTTAATGCTTTAGAAGAGTCAAAACTCTCATAAGCATGTTTAAATTATCTAAAAATTAATAGTAGTCCCTTACTCTACCTACTCTGGATACATAATTTAATTACAGTAAACTACTACTTTACTAGTGACCAATTACACTGTTAACAGCACACAGACAATGCAGGGATACCGAATACCAACAAATACTCGTCGGCCGTTCTTTGACGTCGTGTTTCTGAGGCGAGTCAGTCAAGAACAGGTCCAAAACCATGGCCAAAAGGGATACAAAATACATTATGCTCCAGGGTAGAACTGCCCCAAATGAACCTGCCCAAATACTCATCGGGCGTTCTTTGACGTCACATTTCCGAGGTGGGTCAGTCAAGGACAGGTCCACACCACTGCCAGAAGGGATACGAAATACATTACGCTCCAGGGTAGAACTGTCCCAAATGAACCAGCCCAATGCAGGGTGCTGAAATAATAATTGGGTAAACTGGCAGTGGGCTGGTTATAGAGGCCAATACAAAGACAGACATTCTGACACAAACACACATTTTCAAAGAAGAATAGCCGACTTTAGCATTGTTTTTCACATAAACAAGTATGTTTACATAGCATGTTTCATAAATAACTGCACACATATGTTACTTTAATGCTTTAGAAGAGTCAAAAACTTACATGAAACACTTTTAAATTACCTAAAACTACTCAATTCTTTCTGGATACGTAATTTAAATACAGTACCTACTGATTGATACTGAATAACAAATACTCGTCGGCCGTTCTTTGACGTCGTGTTTTTGAGGCGGGTCAGTCAAGGACAGGTCCACACCACTGCCAGAAGGGATACGAAATACATTATGCTCCAGGGTAGAACTGGCCCAAATGAACCGGCCCAAATGCATGGTGCTGAAATATAATTGGGTGAACTGGCAGTGGGCCAAAACAAAGACAGACATTGACACAGAACGCACATTTTCAATAGAGATTAACAGACTTTAGCATGGTTTTTCACATAAACAAGTATGTTTACATAGCATGTTTCTTAAATAACTGCACACATATGTTGCTTTAATGCTTTAGCAGTCAAAAACGTACATACAGCACCATTAAACAACTAAACTAAACTTTGATGTCACGTTTCTGAGGCGGGTCAGTCAAGGACAGGTCCACACCACTGCCAGAAGGGATACAAAATACATTACACTCCAGGGTAGAACTGGCAATGTCTGTGTTTGTTTCTGGAACCGGCCCAAATGCTAACAACAGTCTGATCTGAAGTGTGTGAGTGTGTGTGAGTGTGTGTGTGCGTGTGCGCGCCAGGCCAGAGAAAGGGAGGACAGCTGCAGTGTAGGAGTCGGGACACAACCCCACATAGCTCCAGCATTCACCGTCTGACCCCGCTCTGGTGGGAAACCGTATCTGCGATCGCACAATGAGCTGCTTGTTGCTTAGCTTTATGTATGAGTGTGTGCCCACGTGTACGGCTTTGTGTGTTATTCTGAACAGTGTGTGCTGTGCTTTTGGGAATTCCACCTACATTTCTTCCAGCTTGGACTTTGGACGCTCTTTCTTGTCCCGGTGTGACTCCCCAAGAATTTGACCCACAAATCTCTGGAAGAAACCTCATGGCTTTGGTTTGTGTGTTTCAATAACAGCGAAGGGAACGTGATGGTTTGGGGTAAATGATTTTGGCTGCTTGGTTGTTTTTTTGGATCTTTTTGTTGGCCTTGGACGACATTTACTTCAAAGGAACGGAGTTGTATGTGAGATTTGGAGATTGCGAAGCGATGATATATGCTTCTGTTAGGACGTGTTGTTTTGCCTGTGCTTTCAAATATTTAGTTTCATTTCCAAATTCCTGTTGTATAACTACACACCACTGAGAAGACGTCAGAGATGCACCAATCAGTTTTTACTATGAAAACATGAACAGCGTCATTATAGCAACACAATCCCGCTTCACTATCTCCACATTTTTTTATGATACAGCCTTATTCCGAAATGGATTAAACTCATTTATTTCCTCAACATTCTACACACAATCCTCCATAATGACAATGTGAAAAAAGAGTTTGTGAAATTGTTGCAAATTTTATTCAAAATAAAAACCCTGAAAATCACATGTACATCAATATTCACAGCCTTTGCTCAATACTTTGTTGATGCACCTTTGTCAGCGATTACAGCCTCAAGTCTTTCTGAATATGATGCCACAAGCTTGGCACACTTGTCTTTTGGGAATTTTTGCTCATTCCTCTTTGCAGTACCTCTCAAGCTCTATCAGGTTGGATGGGAAGCGACGGTGTACAGCCATTTTCAGATATCTCCAGAGATGTTCAATAGGATTTAGGTCTGGGCTCTGGCTGGGCCACTTAACGACATTCACCGAGTTGTTGTGAAGCTGCTCTATTGATATTTTGGCGGTGTGCTTTGGGTCTTTGTCCTGCTGGAAGATGAACCGTCGCCCCAGTCTGAGGTCAAGAGCACTCTGAAGCAGGTCTTCATTCAGGATGTCTCTGTACATTGCTGCATTCATCTTTCCCTCTATCCTGACTAGTCTTCCAGTTCCTGCTGCTGAAAAACATCCCCACAGCATGATGCTTATTACTGGACCAAAACCAGTAATAAGTGTTAATGTTTTGAAAGTTACACAAAATATATGGGACATTCTACCAGAAATGTATCTTTTCACTTATAAAAAATGTGAAAGGACCTGATTAAAGCTTATCGTCCTCAAAACAATCATACAAAAACTAGCATAAAATCATACGATTCAATCATAGAACGCATCCTTGATCAGTGACTACGTTTACATGGACACCAATAATTCGATTTTAATGCGATTAAGACAATACTCTGATTAAGAGTCGACCATTAAACAGCCATTTTTGATTAATTTAATCAGATTAAGGTCATAATCGAACTAAAGAGAAATCGAATTAAGACATGTGGAGTATGCCGATCTTAGTCGCATTACTGAAGTGCAGTACAGACATGTAAACACCTTAATCGAACTATTACCGTCATGTAGGACTTTAAGCCGCTTTTGCGACAGGATAGTCCACACACACACACACCCAGACACGCACACACACAAGCACGGCTGTTTGACACTCTCTGCACCTACCCGAGTCAGTGCAGACCACAGACACCTGCATGGTGAAATGCGGAGGTTTTTTTTTTCTCTTCCATTCAGCATGCGGTATGAACTTCCATTAAAACAACTCTTCCAGCAGTTCATAGTTGCATCCAATATCTCGTTTGTCACGGAGGACGTACATAAAAAGTCCCTGAATGAAAGTGAAAGTGCCAAACTGCAGTTAAAGTCGACAAATTAAAAATGAAACACTCGAAATTACATGAAACTCCGGAGGAAATGCGCATAGCGCGGTGACGCAATGACGTTAATCGTATTATGTGCTGTAACATGTAAAACGCGATCATGAAAGGAACATTCAAAAAGCAACTCATGTAAACAACTTAGTCTTATTATTCTCTTAATTAGATTAAAGCAAATAATTCGATTACTGATGTCCATGTAAACGTAGTCACTGTCAGCTTCTTCATCAAATTATGTCATTTCCGAGTCATAGCCTTAAAGGTGTATTGCACGCATTATATGTTAATGTGACGGGACCGACAGAAAACATGGAGACAATTGTAAGTTTTTTGTATTAAACAATTGTCGTATTTATGTGTAGAATTTATTAATGATTTCATGTTTTTAATCAATTGATGTAAATAATAACAACTTAAACTTGCTATTTCTGATGTTCATTCATTTTCATTTTGGCTTAGGGTCCTTTTATTAATCTGGGGTCGCCACAGCAGAATGAACCGCCAACTTATCCAGCATATGTTGTACGCAGAAGATGCCCTTCCAGCTGCAACCCATCACTGGGCAACACACATACATTATGGACACACTATTTTGTACATCTATCATTAAATGTTTGCCAGGTATAGTTCAAACTGCAATATGTCAAAAATAACAACCCAGGCTCATTCTGAAAACGTAGTCCCATGGACGTTTCTGGAGACCGCGAAATACGTCCCGGGAGGTACGTATTTTTGCAGTTTTTGTTTTCGCAAATCCGCGAGAGGCCGCTGCGTGCGCTTTTTCCGTCTCTCTCATTTCTCTCAGGAGCGCGGTTCGCGCCCGCTGTTCTCACGCAAACCCACCAGAGGCCGCTGTCGGCTGTCTGTCTGTCTGACTGTCTGTCTGTCTGACCGAACGACCCACCCTCCTCCTCCCCTAAACCCAACCAATGGTTTACAAAAGCCGTTCAGAAAAATAAAAGCCCTCGTCTGATGTTTGGCACGTTTTTTTGTGATTTTACCACATTCTCACCCTGTTATTCACTTGTTCATTTTTATTATTTTGGATTCTGTTTTTGTCTTACCTGATTTCTGGAACCGCTCTTCCCCGGACTCGAACACAGTCGTCCTCTCCGTCCTGGTCAACCCCTCTCTGCGTCTCAAGTCCGCCGACGTAACATGACGAGCTAGCGGTACGAAGCGATAGAGTGGAGGAACTATGACGTCACCTTGTAGGCCAATCGGCTGCTAGCATAAAACTGGTTCCCTTGATAAAATCCCTATAGGATTTTCCCATAGGCTTTTCGAAGATTGCAAATAATAAGCTCTGTGTTCAAACACTGTTCATTACACTTACACGTTTTGTCCAGCCGGATAATCCTCACACGAAAATACAACTTTTAGCACTTTTGGGTCTTAATTGCAAACGCAAGAACTGAAAAGCTAACATTAGGCTATAAACGGACTACAGCCTTCGGGGCGCTCACTTGTGACGTCAGCATCACCCTGCTACAGACAACTCTTCAAGCTTATTTTTTAGAAATATGATCCATGACAAATATTTACTCTCTCAGTTTATTACATTATAATCCACGCTATATATTATAATTAAATAAATACACAAAAACACATAGACCTATGTACCTTTTGGATAGTTTTTACGGGGGAAATACATTTTGTTTTGCTTTACGGTTGTTGTAAAAGTTTTAAAACTGTATGTATAAATGTGCCTACATAGTATTATCATAAGACATGTTTAAATAAGTGTATCGCTCGTGTGCATACAGCTCGCTTACCTTAGTAACAGACGACAGAAATGAGGAGATGAGGCGTGAGGGACAAGTCTAATGTTATATGCCTGCAAGTTCCATCATGTACACAGAACAACAGTCAATATTCTTTTTAGTCACTGAGTACAGCGAAAAGCAGCCAACACAATCACATATGCTATACATTTTAAGAAGGAGTGTAAATATTGCAGTTATGACAGAGTTAAATGTGTTCAGATGAAGAAAAAAACGACGAGAAATCAATTGATCACGTTAAAATGACAGTTAATGTGTGTGTATTTTTACACATTTATTCACACGTTTGCTTTACTAAGAGAAGGAAAGAGACCGGCTGCACTGGTATGCAGTATGCCCATAATATCGTTTAATTAAAATAAAGGATCAGCAAATTAATCTGTCATGGCAGTCTTTACAAGTGAAGGCATTATCTACACACAATATAAATTCCCAATTAGAAAAATACTACAAAACTATAAAAAACTACTCATGAAAATACTTTAATCACAGACAAATCCAAATGCCCAACACAAGCGGGCTGCGCTCCAGACCAGTTCAGCTCGATGACGTATAATGTCTCCGACACCGCCTGTAGTCTTGTTTAGCACATTGATAGCAACCGTCTTTTTAAAGGGCGTGCTCACACTATGCTATCCGAACCGTGCCTAGGCCCGTTTCCGGATCGTTTGAAAAGTGTGAGTGCATTGAATCGGGCTCAGGCACGGTACACTCGGCCGGCCCTGGCCCGGTTGGAAGAGGTGGGCCAGAGCGCGGTTCACTTGGGCTCAGGCGCGGTACGCTTACAGTGTGAGTGCAAGCGTGCTTGAGCCCGAAACTGAAAGCGAGACGTGACTTTTAAAAAGGGACTGTTTGATATGGATTAATTAATCATTCGTACTGTTCAATGAACGCAAACTGTCGTAGATTATTAAAGACGCAAACCCCTCACTGCACCACAGCTGCACCTTCAACAAACCTCCTAATTCCTGCAGCACGAGGACTTTATGATTGTTTATGAGCGTCAAAAGTGGCTGATCTGTTCGGCGAAATATTTGACTGCGTGTCACCGGCGCATATCAAACGACTTAAACGATATAACTAAAGAAATCTCCACTGTGCTGAGCGAGAGCGCTACTGAGCAGCACGTCATCGATGACGTAATCGTGCCCAGGCCCAAATGTAATGTGAGTGCGGGCCGTCGGGGGAGACGGGAGGGGGGACAAGCTTGCTTTGGCCCGGTTCAAGGCAACTGTACATAGTGTGAGTACGGCCAAAGAAGCGAAACCCATTTAAAAAATCAAGAGTGTGATGTAACTGATGTGTTTTATGTCGTAGAATAAAACGTAAAAGTATCTTGAGTTTGTATTAGCCACGGACCTTATTTAACCGATTTAACTGAAATCCCATTGAAAAAACCCATTGACTTTGGGACGAGGGAACCGGAACTGCTAAAATGCTAACTCGCTTCCGGGTTTTTGCATACAAATTGACGTCATAGTTCCCCCACTCTATTTCCGCAGGAAAACCTTCCACACTGAGGTGAGCGGGTCAGCTGGTAAGCGCAAAAAGAAGCGACTGTCGTCACACTGCTCCGTAGCGTTCATTAAAAAAAACTAAATGAAGCTATGCGTACCTCCGGCTACGTAATTCGCGGTCTCCAGAAACGTCCACGAGACTACGTTTTCAGAATGAGCCTGTGTTGCAAAATAACTAACATGATATGGCCAAATGATTATTAAGCTGGAAATTTAAAGAGACAGTTCACTTAAAAGTGGACATTTACTCACTATTTACGCTCCCTCAAGTGGTTTCTTTCTTCTGTTGAACATAAAGATGTTTTGAAGAATGCTCAAAAACATGATCTTCCATAGTAGGAAAAACAAATACTATGGAAGTCAGTGGTTACAGGTTTCCAGCATGCTTTAGGATAACTTACTTTGTGTTTAAAAGTAAAGAGTGAGTAAATAACGACAGAATTTTCATATTTGGGTGAACTATCCCATTAATGCTGAAGATTTGGGCTCATGTTGGATGAAATGAGTTTGTACATATAATCGTTCAAACTGCAATATATAAAAATAATCACACTATGATTTTTGTGGGCCACATTATGCAACGCTAGTGTGTAGGGTCTATCATCATTCATCCATTTTCCACAGTAAGACGCTTGAAGCACACTTCCTCCCCGTTGAATTTTCAATCAGCACACGACTTTGCCTCCCACCCACGTCTTTTAATTCACAATCCTGGCAACAAGAAGCGACAAAAATGCCCAGCTGGTCTACTGAACATTCACTATCCAAAATCTCAGTCCACCCCCCACAAATTTCCAACTTTCATGCACTTCCGACAGACATTTTGTTGAATATGTGGATTTTATCCAGTTTAGGAAAGTTTTTACTAACATTAAAGCACCACAGAACTATTATTTGTCATTATTACTGGGGTATACTAGTAGTACAGTACTTTTTTTATTTAAATTTTTTTTTTTTTTTTTTGCGAGTGGATGTAAAAAAACAAAACAATTTTGAATAACTACTAGGTAACACTTTACTTGAAAGGGGTGTTCATAAAACGGTCATGACACCTTTATAATTATGACAAGACATGTACAGTGTGAAGAATTTACGCATAATTATGACAACTTTGTTAAGTGTCATTTGCTTAGTTATGTTGTTTTAAATGCAATGGTGTCATTAGCCCCTTTCACACAGTGATACCGGAAAATTAATTAAAAATAAATATCCGGAAAATTATAGGAACGACTTTACTGGTATATTCAACTAAGCGCTGTTCACACAGGCAAGGATGTTCTGGAATTTTTCCAGAAAAGACCATTCACACCTCCATTCCAAAATACCGGTACATTCAGACATCATTAACCAGAAATGACCTCTAAATGGCTGCGCTTGTATTTGTAAACATAGAAAGGGTCAGACTTTTGTTGATGGTTTCACTTCTCAGTCAGTGATTTTTAAACATTCCTCAAAATGTCTTCTTTGTGTTCAACAGAAGAAAAGAAAACTCCTTCAAACCACTCGAGGGGGTGTAAATAGTGAGTAAATGTTCACTTTTGGGTGAACTGTCCCTTTAAATGTGTAGCTTATAATCATTTGGCCATATCATGTTAGTTATTTTGACATATTGCAGTTTGAACTATTATATGACAAACATTTAAATAATAGATGTACAAAATAGTGTCATTTCATCCAACATGAGCCCAAATCTTCAGCCATAAAGGGAAAGTTCACCAAAATATGAAAATTATAGCATCATTTAGTCACTCTTTTAGAGTTTCTATCTTCTATTAAACACAAAGTAAGATATACTAAAGCATATTGGAAGCCTGTAACCATTGACTTTTATAGTTTTTGTTTTCCTACTATGAATCTCGATGATCACGTTTTCAAACATTTTTCAAAATGTCTACTTTCATGTTCAACAAAAGAAAGAAACTCATTTAAATCCACTTGAGGGGGTGTAAATAGTGAGTAGATATTACATTTTGGATGAACTGTCCCTTTAAATTTATAGCTTTATCATTTGACCATATCATGTTAGTTATTTTGACATATTGTAGATAAAATATTAGATGATAAACATTTGAATGTACAAACTAGTGTCATTTCATCCAACATGAGCCCAAATATTCAGCATTAAAGAGATAGTTCACCTGAAAATGAAAATTCTAGCATCATTTAGTCACTTTTTACTTGAGTTCTTCTATTAAACACAAAGTAAGATATACTGAAGCATGCAGGAAACCTGTAACCATTGACTTTCACAGTATTTGTTTTTCCTATTATGGACGCGGATGGTCACAAGCTTTTGCGCATTCTTCAAAACATCCTCTTTTATGTTCAACAGAAGAAAGAATTACTTCAGGGTGTAAATAGTGAGTAAAGTTCACTTTGGGTGAACTGTCCCTTTAAATTTGTCGCTTATTAATCATTTGGCCATGTCATGTTAGTTATTTGACATATTGCAGTTTGAACTATTATATGACAAACATTTAAATAATAGACGTACAAAATAGTTCATCATCCAACATGAGCCCAAATCTTCAGCATTAAAGGGATAATTCACCCAAAAATGAAAGTTCTATTCACTGAGTCGCTCTTTAGTTGTTTGAGTTCTTCTATTAGACACAAAGTAAGATATACTGAAGCTTGCTGGAAACCTGTAACCATTGACTTCCATAGTATTTGTTTTTCCTACTATGAATCTCGATGATCACATGTTTTTTAACATTCTTCAAAATATCTTCTATTCAACAGAAGAAAAGAAACTCCTTCAAAACCACTTGAGGAAGCGTAAATAGTGAGTAGATGTTCGCTTTTGGGTGAACTGTCCCTTTAAATGTGTAGCTTATAATTATTTGGCCATGTCATGTTAGTTATTTTGACATATTGCTGTTTGAACTATTATATGACAAACATTTAAATGTTAGATGTACAAAATAGTGTCATTTCATCCAACATGAGCCCAAATCTTCAGCATTAAAGGCATAGTTCACCAAAATATGAAAATTATAGCATCATTTAGTCACTGTTTACTTGTCTGAGTTTCCTCTATTAAACACAAAGTAAGATATACTGAAGTATATTGGAAACCTGTAACCATTGACTTCCATATTTGTTTTTCCTACTATGGAAGGTGATGACTATGTTTTTAAACATTCTTCAAAATATCTTTTTTTATGTTCAACAGAAGAAAAGAAACTCCTTTAAAACCACTTCAGGGAGCGTAAATAGTGAGTAAAGTTCACTTTTGGGTGAAACTGTCCCTTTAAATTTGTCGCTTATTAATTATTTGGCCATATCATCACAGCAAATTTTAGATAGTAGATTTAACTACCTTAGAGTTAAAATTAACACTTCCTCAGAGTTTATATGGGAACCACTATAAAAGTGTTGAAATAACACTTTTGAAAGAGTTAACATTATCAACACTCAGAGAGTGTTAATTAGCAAACTCTCATAGTGTAAAATATTAACACCACAAAGGATTATCTGAACACCAGTCAGTGTTATGTTTTAACACTCTTAGGTCAATTTTTCAACACTGCACCAGTGTTCACTGGTGTTCTTTTGAAAGAGTTAACATTATCAACACTCCAAGAGTGTTAATTATCAAACTCTTATAGTGTAAAATATTAACACCACAAAGGATCATATGAACACCACTCAGTTGTTATGTGTTAACACTCTTAGGTTAAATTTTCAACTCTGCACCAGTGTTCATTTGAAATATTTTACATTTGTATTTACATTATGTCCTGCCGTTAATTTTATAATTACACATGTACATTTCACCACTCATGCAATAATTATGTGCTGCAATGAATACATTTTATTTTTTCTTTAACAGGGTTTACATGGCACTTAAAAACAATCTGTACAATGACCTTGTACATAAAATCTCATGAAACAAAACCTAAAACATTGTCTTGCAATCTACACAATACAGCAGTCTGGTACAACATAAAACAATGAGTCTGCACCATAAGCCATTTGTACATCAAAAGGCTTAAAGAATCTCAACTCATGAGGCATAACAACTGAAACATTATGCATGTTTTCAGTAACTTCAAATGCATGTAAATGTTCCACAAATGCAGTCTCCATTTCAGTTACCAAAAAATAAACTTCATTCCTCAGAAATATACAAACAATTTTGTTAAACACAGGCAATTCTTCAACAACACCTGTGCAAACAACAAGACCTGTGTGAAACTCAATGTCTTCATGTTTAATCCAACTTGTGATATTTACTTCACTTAACATATCAATCTGAAAATGTTCTGCAATCAAATTACCATTGTCAACATCAGTCAGTTTCTTTGACTTAACAGGCCCAGATTCAATCCCTTTTGTAAAGAGTGACTCCCAATGGTATGCGACAGCTATCTGGTGTTTCATTGCAAGGGACTTAGTTATGTTCTTGAAATTTTTCAAACTGGACTTAAAAAATTTGTGTTTTGCTTCATATCGCATACTCCAGACATGAACTAAAGGACCAATTTGGCGTATACACTCAGGGTAGTGAATCATGAAATGGTGTTTTGGTATCAGATTATTTTGGGGATACAATTCGCCAAAAAACTGGTGATGCTCTCGAATAAGATGTTTTAAAAATACAATCATTCCATCTGTAATACGTGGGGAAAAAATTATGTTTACTATGTGCATTAAAAGCAGAAGTAAATGCCAGTGGCTGTCACCTTCTGGGACCACATCACCGAAGATTAGTGGGAGGTTTCTAATAAGGCATAATGTTTGACTAGCGTTAAGTCCGATACTGTTGCCACTACAAAACAGGTTTATGCGTGTTGGACGGTTCTTTTTGTCCATGAAACCATAATTGAATGCATATACACGCTGGAGTATGTTTTCATTAGAAATGAAGTTCTGATTCAAATAACCAAACAACAACTTAACCTCGTATTGTGCCACACCCTCTAAGACATCGTGCATGATAACTAAAACAAAATTATCTGAAACACTGAAGTATGACAAAGAATTGAATATACTGTTGCGTTTCAAGCCAAAACATGACGTTTCCCTCGGATTCTCAAGATAATTGTAATGCTCTTCATTTGTCAATCTGCTGCGCAAAACCATACGTGGATCATTTTCACTAAACATTGTTTGAGCCAATCCTTTGTCAGCAAGACACATTCTGCAAAAGTAGTTTCCAGAGAAAGATTCCACATAACCAAGGATTGAGTTCAGACCTAAATTGTCCCCTGTTACTTGAGCAATTGTACCATAAAGAGGTTGTTCAGTAAATGACACTTTCATTCCATGTTGTTCTAGCACTTTTACATCTTCAACAAATAGACAAAGAATTTTGTCAATGCCATATTTTTTGAATCTTGAGAATGAAACAAAGAGATGAGGTGAATGTTCATCAAAGACGAATTCAAACGTGGTGGTAAATTTCGGACTGTAAAATATAAACATCCTAGCTTGTGAACCCCATGTTTGGACCCAAGAGGGTTTGCGGTTTCAAAGTCATCATAATAAACTTGAATTTGCAAAGCATTTTGTGACTTAGAATACAGTGCGTGATGCTTGTAGTATTTTCCGTCACAGAAGTCTTGGTATAAGTTACAATCTGTTGCAGCAGGTTTATTAATATGACTACATACATCTGGATTTTTAAAAATAAATTCTAGCGTTTTTAAAAGGGGTACATAAATGAAAGTGTCATTTACTGGAACCTGTTCATATACTCCAGATTTTTTGTTTCTTTTTGAATCAAATCTCACTCCTAAATGAATTTCAATTGGCTCAACAACACCCCATTTTTCACTGAAGTACTTTGTCATTTTGGAATTTGTGTTTAAGTCACTAAATGGATTGAAAGCATTGCTAAAGACATCTTTCACTGCACTTCTTATTTGATTTTCAGCAGGTAAAGCACTGAGCACTTGTTCTTTAAGATTTGCATGAACTTCATCAACATACTCCTCCATACTTTCAACAACAGATAACACTACACTGTTCACAACACCACTGCCCTTTAACTTTGCAATAATTGACGCGCACATATCTTTTGCTTGGTCTTTTGACTTACGAGATGTTGATGGTTCGTTTATTGCATCTAGGTCCATTACAGAGGAGATGTGTTGTGAGCTCTGTTCACCAAAGTCTGACTGATGTGGTACTTGCATAACATCACTGCCTGCATCAAGATCTGTAGTATAATGACAAGTATTTAAATGCATTCTAAAACCCTTAAAACTTTTAAACTGCATTGAGCATCCTTCTTGGGCACAAACAAGAACAAACTTTTTGCCAGGATATAACCCATGAAAAAATTAAGGTGCTGAATTAATGAACTGGGTGCATCATGCAATGTTCTGCAAATGTGGCACTTAAACATAGTTTTTTAGTTTCTGTTCATGAACTTTGCTCGTAACTCCTTCACCTTTGGACTTTCTTTAGTGGTGTCAACATCTACACCGTAGACTGTTGTCTGGAGGAATGTGTACATGTTGCTGAGTGCATCATCATAGCTTACACTGAAAACGAAGTGTGCTTTAAACAGTTCATCAATGGCTGCCAACGAGGTGGTTCCCTGGCATGGGATGATCATCTTGTCCATTGCAATGAAGTAATTGCTGATGGCCCACTTGTGTGTTCCTGAAGCAAGGAGGTATGGTTGGCGATGTCCCTCCTGTTTTCCCAAGTGTTCTTCTAAACTGTGTTTGACTGGAGGAAAAAAAAACAAAATTTACATCATGAAAATCTTAGATTGTGCACTGAATTAATTAAGCTTATCCTGCCCAGTTAATCACAAACTGTAGCTCTGCACAAACCTTGTGAAACACAACTAGACGTTCCATGGCCTGAGCTGCGCTGATCTTCTGTTTTTTCTTTTAGAAGGCTGAGGTGGTAGAATGTGCAGGAGCAGCAAAAAAGATGCCATATCACTGTCCCACTCTGTAAGAAACAATTTGACACAATTTCATCTTCCTTTATTAGCTGTTTTGCATCAATTCACATTAGAGCTCTCTGTTAGATATAAATTTTGCTTTAACATACCTCGATGAACCTCTGATGACTCATCATTGTACAGATTCCTGGCCGATTTTAGCAAGCTCTGGAGCACTGAGGTAGTAGTAAGGCTCTCTGCTTCTCTGATCACCTTTTCTTTATAGGAGGTAGGCCACTTCTCCAACAGTTTGGCAGCTGTTTCTGGACCAAATAGGAGGCTAAAATCTTGATCTATCTGCAGGAACAGAAAAATAAAAGAGTATTACTGACCATCTCATGCTTTACAGATATGAATTGTAGTTTAAGAAAATCCTTCCATCACTTACCAGCCCTTTCGTGTCCAGCAGCCTTGGAAACACTGTGAGGATGTTGTGTGACTCGTCAGGATTGTAGATGAGGCGCTGTCTATAGCAGAAGGTCTCCTTCATCTTTTGCTGGACAGTTTCTCGGTCAGTGGTGTGGTTCATTAAGGAAATGGACTCTTTACAACGTTCTTCATCCAACTGATCAGCAGCCGAAGGCAGCTCCCTTTCCTGGGTTGGGCCACCTGCTCCTGCATTCTGTATTTTAGACTCTTTGCACTCAATTTTGGTCTTTCGTTGAATTGTCTTTAACCTCCACGCAAGAAATCCAGAGCCACTTTGGCTGTCATAAAAATGCTCCTAACCAAAAACAAAGACATAAGTTGGTTGAATTTTATTATAAGCAAATAGAAGGAATCCCACTGTAATAACTTTTTCATGGTATAAATATTATGTAGAAAGATATTTTTTTAAAATGTTTCAAATAAATGTTACTACCGTTGTCTTTTTCATTAGTTAATCCATACAAACATAATTTAACAAATACAGCACATGTGCTAAATGTTGTGGCAGTCCTTAAAAGTGTCAAGCAAATTCATTACCTTTTCTTAATGATAAATACATTTTAAACCAAGAGATGTTAAAATGAATACATAACTTACATATCCTTTTGTTGAAAAGGGATCTTTTAATGCAGGGAACAAGGTGACAATTCCCAGTGCATATTTTTCTTTAGTGCCACGCTGAGGGATTCTCCTGCAAAAATAAATCCAAATTATTTTAATACTTGCGCAATATGAAAATGTAAAAGAAAAAAAAACAAAGGGAAGAAAGCTAAATAGCAATTAACTGCCTAATATTAATATAACAAACGTACCCTTCCATTTCAACCATGTGGGCAGCAAGAATGTTAACCATTTGCCTTCTTGTACTGTCACACAATGTCCCAGTTTCGTCATATTCTTCCAAGACATTTGTCCCCCCTGACTTTGTTTGGAGGATCTGCTTTATGAGCTAAACAATAAATTAGACTGTTAATTGTTTTTTTTTTTTTTTTTTTACAGTCAACATGAGTAATGCTTGTTGAAAAATCATATTTGATTGTTTTCTGAATGATCACACATCACTGAATATTGAAGTAATAAAGCTAAAAATTCAGCATTCAAGTAAATTACATCTGAAACCTTGACAGTGTATAATAAAGTTTAATAAATAATTTAGAGGTGTGACAACATGTGTATGTGTGTGTGTGTATATATACACACACACATCTCTAAATTATTATTATTATATATATAAGTTTTTTGTTTGTTTTTTCACTTAGTACTCATTGCACACATTTGATAATGAACTTACATCTTTGGCCACAGCACTCTGTAATGGCCCTTCATCACTTTTCATTCGTTTGGGTTGTCTTGACAAGTCACTGTCACTGCTACTGCTCAAAACTGAGAGGGAACTCCCACTGTATGACAGCGGTGCAGATGGAGTTGATGACTGAGATGTGTCTGAATAAAACAAAACATATAAAAAGCAATTAACCTTATTTGCAGTATACTTATGAATATATCAGAGATCAACCATCAGAAACAATTTATTGAAAATTTATTAGTTAAATTATCAAACATTAATAATGACAAATACATTTCTGTAATATTGGTAACTTGCTACTCTGGTAATCTTTTTCATATTAAAGATTAATAATTGTAAATCAATAATATTTTAATTATTAACATCTATTTATTTTTATTTGCATTAATCAATGCCAACATATGAGACCTTATATTCAAAAATAAGTAAAAGTCTATACACACACAGGAGTGAGGAATTACTGGCATAGTTTTTTTTTAATATTTGGTTAACTATGCCACTAAAAAGGAGGCAAGATGAATACGAAGTGTAAATTATCTAAAATGACCACTACTATTTATTTATCTTTTTTTTTTACCGTGATTTGAACTGTCCTTCACTACAAAGCAAATCCCTGCCACTGCAGACAATTCTGCAAACACAGTTTCCTCCACCTCAGTGCCAGAGTCATCTTCCACTGTAATGTTGTTAGCAGGGATGGAGAACTTTTCTCTCACTGAATGATGATAAAAAGAAACATGTTACATTTTTTAAAATACCAAATTACCCCCACCTAGTACATGTTATCGGTTACTCAAATTGTTATATCAATTGTGAATTTTACCTTCAAAAATGAATTCTTCAAAATCAGCAGCCTGTAATTTGATGTATTTCTTGCGATTTTCATACTGCACTTTAATTATCATATTGCTAACAGCATGTGTCTTCTGAGAGAAAAAAAAGGACATACAGTAGAGCTTTTATTAGATACCCAAATGATAAATACGTAATTTAATATACAAAATAACTTTCAGAATGATTATATTACACTAAAATATGCTTTTCCATAAAAAAGTACCTTCTGAAACTGAAGTTGTTGTGTATTCAAACGTTCTTTTACGGCTTGAAAGGCTTCTAACTGTACATACTGCCTTTCACACTTGTCATGATGACGACAATATCGTTCTACCCTGTTTAACAAACGTACTAAAGCAAAAATAAACTTGTCACCTTTGCTAAACTGACAATTCGACAAGCTTGATAAAACAGTAATAAAAAAAATAACTGGTCAACTATAAATGGCTTTTTATTAACTATTATATTTGTACTTTTTAGGTGCCCAACACAGTTAAATTGTAATTAGTTAAACCTACAACTAACATTAGTTTTCGCAAACTTTCTAGCATGACTTCTGAAAACTATTAGCTCATCTGCAAATGGAATTTTCGATCAACATTGGCAGAATTCATAACTCTCGAGTCCAAATATATTTCTCCTGAAACTTCACAGATAACTCCCACTTACCTGAAGGAGAAATATTTGAACGTTAACCTTCAAGAAGCTGTTGATTCCTATAAAAAAGATGTACGTTAGTTAACGAAGCTACACACGCTCAAGCACACACAAAGACGTGTTAAGAGTAACGTTCGATCTAAATTTGAGTAAATTATGATCATTTACTAAAACTTTCTGTCACATGATGTGATTAAACACACTGACTAAATGCGAATTTAGTCAGAATAAATGCCGCACACAGAAAAGCACTGATCACTCACTATCCATCACTCACTCCTGCTCGCGTCGGATGAAAAAATGGAATGGCAGGTGTTTAATTATCTAGAAAGGGCACTTGATAGTGCTGATTATACAACGGGTGTTCCTCTTTCGATGTTGAATCAAGCAAGCAAAAAGCACGACGTATGGCTGGGTTACATAATAAACAAAGCAGCTCCTTCACATGCGTGGACTTTTCTTTTGCTCTTACCAGCAAAAGTGTGCGAAAAGAGCCTGAGTGTGGCGTGAGGGAACCGAAGGTAGTTTGCCAAACCGCGCCGCGGGCCCGCGCACGGAAATAAAAATATATCTTGTTTAATATCAGCAACACATTATTAACCATTCGGTTAATGTTGAAGGAAAACAATTCAAAACAGTCACAAACCGTATTTTCTCGTACTTTAACCAAGAGGAGCAGTTTTAAGACAGCTTTAGTTTCTTTAATGTAACATAGCTAGTAAAGAACAAAATAAAGATGGAACATTCAGGGCCGCTGCTGACCAAAAGGGTGCCCTATGCGAAATTTTACTGTGGTGCCCCCACAGAGGAACAAAAACACACAAACATATATTTAAACATTATTTATTTATTTATATGGATAAATGTGCATTTAAACACTCAAAATTATTTAAACATTCAAATATTTACATTTTTTATACACACATACACTTATTTAACAACACACTTTACATGCCAATTTGCACATAACAGCTGCACATATTATGTTGTATATAGTATTATACCTGTACATACACTTGTCAATTTGTATATTTGCATTCACTACTTTAAAAAATATATTTATTGTCTGTTTTTTAGTCCTGTCTGTAATTATGTTGCACTGTAGAAGCTCTGTCACCAAAACAAATTCCTCGTATGTGTGAACGTACCTGGCAATAAAGCTCTTTCTGATTCTGATTACAAAATAATAGTTTACATTAAAGTAAACACTGACATGTCTTCTGCAGAAGCATTCCCAATTTCAAACTTTACAAAAGGTAAGGAATAAAACCCTCTCTACCTGTAGAGATGGGCGGTCCTCAGGGTTGCATCCTGTCTCTGTGTCTGTACCTGTGCTGCTGCTGGTGCCTCTGGAGCAGTGCTGGATCAGGCCACCTCATCTTCTTTTGTGACAATTTTCAGCATCGAACCTCCATATACAATACAGAAGAAATTAGTCATTTTGAGAAAAACTCCATTAAAACAATGAGCTTGTCAAGAACTCTTCATAATGTGTCTAAACTAAAACCAAACTGTGGATTAACTGCACTATAATTTATGGTGACAAACACTGACTCTCACTGTCAGTATAAATCAAAGACATTTGAGGTTTTTAAAAATTAAAAAGTGTATTAAAATTAGTGTGTTTTTTAAACAAAAACTTTAACATTCAGAAAAATAATCATTAATGAATTCATGCTTTTATATAATATTAGATTTTATATTATTGATCTTACAGAAATTACAGAATGAGTCAGTTTGTTATTTCATATACTAATGTACAAAAATGAAAACCGGCCTAAAACACACCAATCCACCGATGTAAAGACTAAGGAGACTTTATTGTCATTGCAGTTGAAACAAGCAATAACAGCAACAATAAGAAATGTGTAGAAATAGACAAACAATAAACAACTGCAAAGAATTATATAATTATATAACATAATATAATAACTATATATAATAATAATACATACATGAAAATAATTGTGCAGTGCGTGCGTATGTAGCTGGTGTGCAACAGAATTGTAAAGTATTGCACAAGTTGTTAAAAGAATTGAGTTTGTGTATTTACCAGCAACATAGGGAAGAGGGGCAAGACGCGAAAGTCATAAAACATGTCCTGTCATAGTTTAAAGCACAATGCAGAGCCGCAAAGCAAATAAACTGAACGTAAACAACAACAAATAAGGCAGATTTAGTGCAGTTGTGGCGAAGTTTAAACGTTAGCCTCACTAGTGAACAAGCAAAAATATGTTTTCCAGATTCATGGAAGTTACCTGAAAATGATGCACGCGATTCATCTTGCACTTTTTTTTATCTTCTCGGCTCCAGACTGCTGTTGTCTTCCCGGGGATAGAGCTGCAACTTCCATCAATTATAAATATTTGCTGCTAGCGGCCGCACAGACAGTGGACCGGACCGCGCCGCGCGTACGCGTCTATGCGCGTACACGGAAAAAATCATGTCACATGTTTGTTTTTGCGCTCGTCATAAAATGAATTTTTTTTTATGTATTTAACAACATATTATCATATACATTTTATTTACACTCAGTTTATGTTAATATTATTAAATAAATGTTAATATTGTTTTTTTGAGCAACCGTCCGAGATGGTGCCCCCTTTCGGAGCTGAGGCCCTACTCAGCCTGCGTACTCTGCGTATAGGGAGCGGCGGTACTGGGAACATTATAATTTGTTGTGAGATATTTAAAACTAACGTATATTTAACGATTTTGATGTCAAATGTCTCCATATAAACAATTTAAGTACTCACCAGTTGCTGCTTCTCATTGCTCCTCGTGGCAGAAGAAAATGGCGTCTGGAAAAATCCTTCAGAGGTATTGCTGGATAAATTCCCGGATGTAGTAGTCAACACTACATTAGCGTTAGATACATATAACTCTGTACGACAAGGAGGCAAATCAGCTTCCAACACTAAGAGGGTTATTTTATCTTTATCTAACTCTAGAATTTCAACACTTTACTCTGAATTACCTCAACACTCGAAATTTAACACTAACGAATTTGCTGTGATGTTAGTTATTTTGACATATTGCTGTTTGAACTATTATATGACAAACATTTAAATAATAGACGTACAAAATAGTGTCATTTCATCCAACATGAGCCCAAATCTTCAGCGTTATAGGGGTAGTTCACCCAAAAAATGAACATTATGTAATATTTTACTTACTCTTTCGAACTGGTTTGAGTTTCTTTCCTCCATTAAACACAAAGTAAGATATACTGAAGCATGCAGGAAACCTGTAACCATTGACTTCCATAGTATTTGTTTTTCCTACTATGGAAGTCAGTGATCACATGTTATTAAGCATTCCTCAAAATATCTTCTTTTACGTTCAACGGAAGAAAGAAACTCCTTTAAAAACACTTGAGGGAGTGTAAATAGTGAGTAAAGTTCACTTTTGGGTGAACTGTCCCTTTAAATTTGTCGCTTATTAATCATTTGGCCATGTCATGTTAGTTATTTTGACATATTGCAGTTTGAACTATTATATGACAAACATTTAAATGTTAGATGTTCAAACTAGTGTCATTTCATCCAACATGAGCCCAAATCTTCAGCATTAAAGGGATAATTCACCCAAAAATGAAAATTCTATCATCATTGAGTCGCTCTTTAGTTGTTTGAGTTCTTCTATTAGACACAAAATAAAATATACTCAAGCTTGCTGGAAACCTGTAACCATTGACTTCCATAGTATTTGTTTTTCCTACTATGAATCTCGATGATCACATGTTTTTGAGCATTCTTCAAAATATGTTTTATTCAACAGAAGAAAAGAAACTCCTTCAAAACCACTCGAGGGGGTGTAAATAGTGAGTAGATGTTCGCTTTTGGGTGAACTGTCCCTTTAAATGTGTAGCTTATAATCATTTGGCCATATCATGTTAGTTATTTTGACATATTGCAGTTTGAACTATTATATGATAAACATTTAAATAATAGACGTACAAAATAGTGTCATTTCATCCAACATGAGCCCAAATCTTCAGCGTTATAGGGGTAGTTCACCCAAAAAATGAACATTATGTAATATTTTACTTACTCTTTCGAACTGGTTTGAGTTTCTTTCCTCCATTAAACACAAAGTAAGATATACTGAAGCATGCAGGAAACCTGTAACCATTGACTTCCATAGTATTTGTTTTTCCTACTATGGAGGTCAGTGATCACATGTTATTAAGCATTCCTCAAAATATCTTCTTTTACGTTCAACGGAAGAAAGAAACTCCTTTAAAAACACTTGAGGGAGTGTAAATAGTGAGTAAATGTCCACTTTGGATGAACTGTCCCTTTAAATTTGTAGCTTTATAATCATTTGGCCATATCATGTTAGTTTTTCCCAGCTCTACTACACAGACGTTATCTCTCCTTGACATTTTCTCTCTTTCACACACAAATGTATTCATTACTGTGACTCGATGTCTCTCACTCCTACGAGTGTCGTTTAAATGAGTCACAGAAGAGCAGTATGTTCATCATTGGTACGCTGCGAGATTTACCCAGCAGTCACCTGGCAAATGGCAGCCCGTTCATGAGGAGCGGAGACAGTTTGTTCTGTCAGTGTGTGTGTGTGGTTGTGACAGAAGGGGCTGGAACGTCCTCTGTTCAAACATGCTGCATTTTCCAACAGTCACGAGAACTGAATCATTCTCTTCATCTCTCGTTTCAGCCCACTCTCTCTCTCTCGTTTCTCTTCCATTCTGTCCAGTTTGAAAAGAGCAGTTTGGTACTGTGATGAGAAAGGGAAGGGGAGAAAGGGAAGTAGTTAGAGCGGATGGAAGGCTCTGATATTTTCTCTTTAGGAAACAGTGCCGCGCCCAGGCCTTTGCGCTCATGGATAGCGTAGCCCTTGATTAATGTTGAAATGTTTTTCCTGTCAAATGGGTGTCGGAGGCATGGAAATGTGATTTTTGTTTCTTTTTTTTCACTTCTGCCATGCCTAGAAGTGATGGCGTAATGGATGATTTTCATTCATTTATTCATTTTCTTTTCGGCTTAGTCCCTTTATTAATCCAGGGTCCCACAGCGGACTGAACCGCCAACTTATCCAGCACATGTTTTACGCAGCGGATGCCCTTCCAGCCGCAACCCATCACTGGGAAATGGATGATTTTTTATTTATTTATTTATTTTTGATTTTGAGGCACATTTAACCTAAAAAATAAAAATAAAAACAGTAACACGGCTGCTTTTCATTCAGGGCTGTTTAAGTTAATGAGGGAGAGATTGTCAATGAGGGAGGAATAGTGGGTGGGGCTTTGTCCCTCTGATGACACGTACAAAGGGAGAATGTCAATCAAAGTGTTTCTGCAGACTGTTTTTATCAAGTGTGATTACAAAAAAACAGAATTAATACATTTTTACTGGCAATATTTACACACTGTTGCCACACAACTGTGATTAAACCCCTTATAAAAGTCATTTTTGCATAATAGGTCCCCTTTAATCTTAGTTTAGGGCTGGGCGATGAAATCTGTGTTGATATTTATTGATCGAACACCTTTGTCAATAACGATTTAAAAAAAAAACGTTTCGGTATGAAGCGATATAGTTTAAAACGTGGCTACTTAGCGTGCGCCTTGGAAGCAATGCCAATAAGTTTAGGTTGTAAGTTTGTCATTTCCTATGGAGGCGCACGACTTGCACGACGCATACATGTTGTGCAAGCAGCAAACACGCGACATGCTCGCATTTTCCAGGTACACCTAACTTAGTTAAAAAAACATCAGAACTTTTCCCGAATACTGCGAATGCACTGCAATTCATGCAAGTAGAACTAACCAATCAGGGGTGCGTTTCCGAAAACCATCATTAGCCAACTAAGGTGGCAAGTTCCGTCGTTACAAACATAGTTCTTTGATTTGCTGTTTCCCAAATCCATCGTTCCAACGAACATTCGCAAAATGCGTCGCAAACTTGTACACTTGCAACTACACCTCTGGAGCTGTAGTTAGAAACATAGTTCTTGGCTGGGTTCTATTCCCAGTAATCCCCCTATGCCCTATTTGTTTAGAACACTCCAACATTTACTCTTAGGTGTAATTTGCTTTCAAAGTATTTTAACAGTTCACTTTCAGCAATCTTCATGTTTACAACTGTGCTCCCTTTGCAGTGCACTTTGAAAACATTGATGTCATTTTGAACACAGCCGTGGCTCATGATGAAAGCTATAGGTGACCTTGTTTAAAAGCGGAATTTATGTTACGTCTCCAAAGCTAGTATATTTTTTTTACAGTCATTGCTTCCAAAGCTTGTGAAAACAAAAAACATAGCATACGTTAATGCTTTTATTTTATAGTAGGCTATTTATTAAGAAATGTAGCCTACTGTATATGACATGGGCCTGTTGGTTAGAACATTTCTGCAGTGGTTTGCATGTGTCAAATTGTAAAAGTAGACTTTTCAAAAAATAAAATAAATAAACAATATCCTACTTAACAATAATAATAATCGTCATCATTAATATTATTAATATTATTATTAAAGTATGATTTTTTTCATTTCCTAATAAATAATAAATAATAAATTTCATTTCTTAATAAATCGCCTCATTATTTATTTATTTATATGATTTATATATGAGATTAGAATACGTGTTAGCTTTTGTAAATGATTTTATGTTAATTTAGAATAGAATATGGAATATTCTTAATAATATTTGTAAAGGAAACACAGGCCCTATATGTGCCATTTACATATATTTCAATTAATATGGAAAGCGAGTGCATGTTTTTACCAAAACTAAAATTGGATTTTTTTTTTTTTTTATGCGTGTGTGTGTTAAACAATATAATATACACAAAGAAATGATGGGGTTCTTCTCTAAAGAAGTTGTTACTCCACCCCGTTTAGAGCATCATTATGGACAGTTCACGTTATAACTAACGTGGTTCAAACGATGGATCTTCGACAGAGAAACTACGGGTTTTGGGAAACACTCGTCACTACATCATTCTTTTCCCAAACGATGCATCGTACTGTGATAGTTCAGCCGCGAGTTACGTTGTTGTTTGGGAAACGCACCCTTGCTTTACACTTTGTATGGAATACACACATTTCAGTAATAACGGCAGACTAATTACCCCAGACAAACACAGCACATCCAAACACTGCAGTGCTCTTTACTTTTCTCCATAACCTTGTATCAGAGCTGCAGCAATGGTTTGTCCGTTTGTCATCCTCTGAGAAAACGGTTGATGGTCACCTAGCTATGAGAGACGCCAGGGGAGCGCAAAGCGCATAGAAAATGGTGAAGAATCCACGCGCTTGTCACTTCAGGTCATAATAACAACACATGCAAAAATGAGTGCTGTATAGCAGCAGTGTGAGAAGATTGCAAATAAAAAACGATGTAAGGATGTTGCCAGAGTGGCTTTTGGGTTTCTTTTCTTGTGCCAGCCACTAGCTCCCTATGTGAAAGAGTTTTTAGCATAGGGGGTAATGTAGTCATTCAACTTCACAATTTGTAATGTTGCAGTGTGTATTTAAATAATGATGGCTGGTTTCTTTACTTGAAAGCTCAGATTTGATTATCATAATTTGTGTTGTTTACAGAGTTTGAGGTTTACTGTACCATTTTTATTGACACCTTACAGATGTTGATCTACCTTTACCATTGCACACACTTTGTAATTTAATTAACACATTTTATTTATCAGTTTAAGAGTCTCTTTAACACTTATGTTTATTTTATTATAAAGAGACCACCTACTGCATTTAAAAAAAATATCAGAATGTCCAGAAAAAAGCATACAATAGATCAGGAAAGTGGACGAAAATGGACAAAAGATAAAGTGAAAAATGCTTACAGCCATAAATAGGGTCTAAAACATTTTGAGCTTGTTCACTTTAAACTACTTCCAGAGGTAGTCGAAAACATATTGGTTCCATAGTTCCAAAGCCACCTACTGTAAAAAAGAAAAAAAGACCATACATTCACCTGCCCATAGACCCTCCGGGAAAGTGGACAAAATAGACAAGCGAGAAAGCATATGAGGCTAAATGCATGTCTCAACTTTCAATCACTTCCAGAAGTATTTGAACACAAATCTAACCAGATTGCTTTCATAGTCAAGTGCACAAGTAGTCAAATACATTTGGACAGCCACCTACATAACTTGCCCTCAAAGAAATCAGGAGAGTGGTCAAAAGTAAACAAAAGAAATGGATTAAAACACCAAGTGTAAATGACAATGTTTCTCCATCGTCTACTTTTGACCGACAGACCAAAATGTATCTTAGTACCAGGTGTAACCAGGGCTAAAACAAGACCTACATAGCTATCTGTTATGAAACTGGTCACAACATGATTTGCAGTCAGTCCTTCCCACTCTTGAATGCTGTGTCTAAATATTTCATCTTTTCTTTTTTGTCTGTTTTTTTTAGCTGTCATCCCACTGACCGACTCGGAGCACAAGCTGCTGGCGTTGCATTTTGCGGTGGACCCTGGGAGGGACTGGGAGTGGGGGAGGGATGACAATGACAATGCTAAGCTGGCAAAGTAAGACCCCTGTTTTTCTCTCTCTCCCTCATCCTACATCCATCCCTAGAGCAAGCTTAGCAAAATTACATTAATAACTTGAGAGCACACTCTAGACTTCATGAGGGGTAATTGAAACAAGGGGTCAACTGAGGGTCTGTATCTATATGCTATCTTTACCATATGAGGGATTTAGATGGGCTAAATCTGTCCAGAAGGGCCCAGCACATGGCACCAAGCCACATTATCCTCACAGAGGTCGTTCTGACTCATTCACTCATAAAAAAAAAGCCTGTGCTTGTTCCAGAATTTTATCAGTTGCATATTCCTGCATTTAGTCTTATGGTTAGGACAGCTTGTCCAGGATGTTTTTTTAAATCGGAGAACTTTCCTGAGGTTGTACAATTAAAGCTTATAACTGATTTTTAGCAGCTCCACCCTAGTCATAATTTACAGAAGGAAGAACAGAGACTCAAAACAAACATCTGAGCTGAGTAACTGTAATGCGCTGGCCTCCAGTCCATTGGCTCCATAATAGTCTGATAAATACAAACTAATTGCTATCATTAACTGGTGACTAGATTTATGCACTGATTGAGTTCTGAGTCACGCCGCAAATTGTTTATAATTTCTACCATTCCTTAACTGGTACGTAAGACATTGCAACAGGCCATCTTTCTGTAATTATTCAAGCACATTTGTGTGACAAATTATGTTTTAGAAGAGATGTTTTGACTTTGTTTTCCTCTCTGTCCAGTCTTATTCTATCACTGGAAGCTAAACTGAACCTTCTGCACAACTACATGAATGTAACATGGATTCGAATTCCTTCTGAAACAAGGGTAAATGCTTATCTTTTTTTATATTGACATGGCTTGCAAACTCTGCTCCTGGAGGGCTATGTTCTTGTTGACTTTATTTACCACTCTGCTGTAACTCTTTCTGAATATCCTAGACCGGGGGAGCCCAAACTTGCTCCTGCAGAGTTTAGGTCCAACCCCAATTAGACACACCTGAACAAGCTAATCAAGCTCTTGTCAATCATACTAGAAGCTTCCAGGTAGGTGTGTTGAGACAAGTTGGAGCTAAACTCTGCAGGGCAACGGCCCTCCAGGACTGACCATGGGCCTGTCCTAGACCTTTTTATTGTTGTTGGTACTAAACTGCCTCCTGGAGCAGGGTTGTTTTTCTTATGTGTAAAGATATCTTCAGCTTTGAGTTCTAATGGCCAGTCTGTGTATTACAGGCTCCCTTGGCTCAGCCAGAGTCGCCCACTGCCTCTGCAGGTGAGGATGTACAATCTCTGGCAGAATCCATGGACTCAGACCGGGAGTCTGTTTGCAGTAACTCCAACATCAATAATGGCAAGACGAGTAAGGATAAGGACAAGGACAAGCAGCGCAAGGATAAAGATAAAACACGCACAGATTCTGTGGCCAACAAACTGGGTAGCTTCAGCAAGACTTTGGGTATCAAACTTAAGAAGAATATGGGTGGCCTTGGAGGACTTGTCCATGGTAAGATCAGCAAGTCTAACTCAACGAATGGAAGAACGGTGGAGAATGGAGAGCAGAAATCCAAGAAAAAGGACTCGAAAACACGAAAAGGAAGCAAAGAGGAGTCAGGCCAGTCAGCCAGCACGTCCTCCTCAGAGAAGGCAACCAGTCCCTCTCCCACAGACCGTGCTTCTGGAAGCTCACCTGTTGAGAGACCACCAGGATCAGGCAAAAACTCTGGCGATCGGACGCTTGACAACTGGAAGTACAGCACAGATGTCAAACTCAGCCTGAACATCCTTCGGGCAGCCATGCAGGGTGAGCGCAAGTTCATCTTTGCTGGTTTGCTGCTCACAAGCCACCGGCACCAGTTTCACGAAGAGATGATCAGCTTCTACCTGAGCAGCGCCCAAGAACGCTTCAGTGCCGAGCAGGAGCAGAAAAGAAAATCTGAGACTGAGAAAAAGCCTCAGACCAATGGCGTGGCACTAAAGAAGCCCGAACAGGAGAGTGTTTTCCAAAGAGAGTGTTCGGATAGCTCTCCGCCTGAAAGTTGCTCTCCGGTGTTGCACCTTAGCCATAATCCTTCCCTTGGATCTGTGAAGGTCCAAGAAAGGGGAAGCCCAAAGCTTGCTGCCTCCCCTATCCCTATACCAATCCCGGCCTCCATCCCAGGATCCTCCATGTCCCCCGTCCCCTTTTCCTCCCCCAGTAACGGTGCTAAGAGACCCGGACCAGTCCCTGTTTCAGCTCACTATAGCCATACGCCACCAATCCAGAGGCACAGTGTCATCCACCTCAGAGATGTCAACGTGCAGTCGTCAAGCTACCACGATGAGTCCTACAAGCCAACGGTGGGTACGCTCAAAACCTGTGCCACCTACCCACAGCAAAACCGCTCACTGTCCTCTCAAAGCTACAGCCCAGCCCGCATGTCTGGCATACGCACCGTCAATGCCGTAGATACCCTCTCGTACAACATGCCTGGGGAACACAAGTCCCACACTTACACCAACGGCTTCAATGCTGGTGACATTCGGGATTGTCTAGAATTCGCAGATGAGGATCCCGCACCCCATGCCTGGTTGGGGCAGGACAAAACCAAAGGGCAGAGTGGTATTTGCCCAATGTACTGCTTTCAGCAGAAACGCTGCAGGAGGGAGAACTGCACCTTCTACGGCAGACCCGAGACAGAGAACTTCTGCTCTTATTGTTATAGAGAGGAGCTGAAACGCAGGGAACGAGAGTTGAAGGTGCATCGACCTGGATAGCCCTGCAAGCCAACACACATATATATCCACCTCCGATGTGTGTGGAAAAAAAAACAACAACAGCAACACCACCACCTTTTTTGCACTTTGCAAGCGATACAAAGAACTGGCATAACATTTTCCTACTATATTTAAGATCGGCCTCCTGTATTCTTGTTACTTTACTCTCAATAGCGAACGAACACTGCTTTACAATGACAGGAAGTGCAACCAGAATCAGTTTACAGCTTTGGCCAGAGATTGTGTTATTGTTTGTCCTACGTCCGATTGAATTCAATCTTTTACTTGTTCTAGAGTAAAAGCTGTCGTATTTTGCTCAGTCTGTGTTGTAAACCTTGTACCTTCAGAAAGAGATGTAAAAGCATATGTCAGTCTCTAACGGGAGCTTCCCGAATCATGGAAGGGGAAAACTCTGGTTTTGAGATCATTATAACGCAATACTTCACAGCATAGCTCTTTGGAATCGTAATGTTGAATAACATCAGTCTTTGCTGTGCGTTGCAAATAATTACAGAGGGAGGGAGATGCATTGTTCAGCACGTGGATTTTTTTGAAAGCAATAAGTTTGGTAACAACCGCCACCCTCCCCCCTTTTATCTATGCATTCATGACGTCAGCCATATTCTACTTTTTCCCCATGTGGTTCTAAGGGAAACTGATATGATTAGTCTGCTGTACAGGGATTATTATGGTGGAAAATATTCAATATATGGCATATCAAAGATTGCTCTTGTGGTATATACTGACTTTCCATCGTGCAGTATACTGTAATATAAAAGCCTTCAGTAGAAGGGTTTGCGTTCCATCATGGTCTCAAATGAAACCTCACTATTGTGTGTTACTTGACATCCGGTAAGCCTTTGGACTTCCATTCATTGCTGTCTGTACCTGCAATATATAACACATATGCTAGCGAATGCTAAATTACAAGAACCACCTTACCTTAGGATATAAGTATGGAATGCAAACCCTTACAAGCTTCAGCAGTGGACTAAAGGTAGGAAGCTTATGAAACTGTGTTTGTGTCAACTGTTTAACACCACAGCTCGGCTACAAGCAACTGCTTTTCAACATTCTGTAGCACTCATGCTAACACTGCCATGCTAGCCTCTCACGTGCCAAAAAAAGGTCCGTCACCTCCATTTCATTTGTCCTCAGGAATATTAGTCTTAATCACACAACTGTGATTATCATATACATAAAGCAACTAAATTTATTAATTGGATATGTAAAGGTACAGATCTACCTCTCGAAAGCAATTTAGATGTTTGACTCGTGTAAGATCACATCGCAGTGTAAACTTGTGTCCTAACCAGGCAGTTATTAATACTAGCTATAGTCTTCATGTCTACGACAAATTTACCACGTTCACAGCGTTTTGTTTTTTTAGACAAATGAGAACGAGCGGTGAGTAGTTACTCGATGCAATGGACAAATATTTAACATTTTATTCAAACAAAGCTTGGGTTTATCTATTCCTCGTCATTTTTGCTGTATTCTGATTGGCTAGGAAATGTAAAACCAAATTTACGATGTAAAAATAGTACACTTCAAACTACAAATTGTGATTTTTATTTATTTTTAATTCAAGGGAATCATTTAAAATTCTACACCGAAACCCAAACTTCTGCGCATCACAAGAAATTAGTTAGTCAGAAAGAGTTACGTTAACTATAGAGCTATGTGGAAACCAACAAATAGAACTGATTAATTGCCTGCCACTTATTTAATGTGCCTAGTTAGAATGAGTTTTAACACAAGACTAAGTCTCTAAATGTACAATTGAATATTTCAAGTGTATTTTTGTTTTTAGATTTCAATCACGGCAGTGCAAACAAACAACACGCTAACGACAAACAACAACATGCTAAGCTACCGACTGACTAAAGGCTGATTTATACCTCTGTGTCGAGAGCACGCGTATGGTCTGGCGTAGCCTTCACACGGTCGCATAGCCCTTGCCGTGGCTGACGCCGACGCTGACGTGCACCTCTCAAAAAATTTAACTACACGTCGCAACGACGCATAGCGCACACTCTGTGATTGGTCGGCTTGGTAGTGCTAAGGAGTGTGGGCGGTGCTGAGAGCCACGAGCCCGTTGAAGTTAGTGTTTACAAGTGTCGAGTCCTGTGAAGGAGCTCCAGATGGAAATTTTTTGTTTGTGTTTTATCTTATGATTAAAGTTGTTGCTCGTCCGCTGGTTCCTGCCTCTGAATGAGCGAGTTTAAGCTACTTGTAGCGTTCAGCAAAAACAAAACACCCGCGAAGAAACTCGACACAGAGGAACATAAAAACCTGCTTCCAGTTAGCGTTTCTGAGGCATACCTGCCAACACTCCTGTTTTTCCCAGGAGTCTCCCGTATTGCAGACCCATCTCCCGCCACCCTCCCGCTTTGTTATTTCTTCCAGAAAACTCACATAATTTCACTTCCCCTCTTCCTCCCCGGTCCTAAGCTTATTGGTTCAGTCTGTAACAACCTTGAGTCGCCAACTTTGGTATAGTATGCGATTGCTGTGGTAAAGCAAAACCCCTTGCATAGTACAGTTACAAACCCGGTTATTAGCTGTGTTATTCAGACACCTCACCCACGATACCACCTATACACCCCCCCCCCACCCCACCACCACCACCACCACAATCTCCTGGATTTTCAGAGATAAATGTTGGCAGGTATGTTCAGAGGTGTTATTGCAGAGCAACACAAACATGCAGAAGTATAAATGCATGACTATGCCCAAGGCTTGCGTCGTGGGTCATGCCGATCACTCGACGCACCAATATAAATCAGCCTTAACTGGCTAACAAACATGTCTTACACGATACACATGTAACAAACATAAGTGTTACACAGCTCAAAGATCAAGTTCTCATTGTGTGCTAGAAAATCAGGATGTTGCAAAAATAAAAATAAAAACTGCGCTGATCAAGTTAACTAGCATGACTAGCCTGTTAGCCACTGTGCGTGCCTCTGCTAAGCAAAGGCCCCGCCGAGTGCTTTTCAACTCAAAATGAGCATAAGAGTTGTGTTTTGTTGTGTGCCGGCGTCCAGTTATCCGATGCCGCGCGCGTGTGTGTGTGTGTCTCTGTAAGTGTTTCTTTTGTCTTTCCTGGCCAAGGATGTCCACTGCTTTCGTTCTCTTCCCACGTTTCTACACCTCCGCAATCATGTGTGTCTTTCGCCTCCTGCTTTTCCCTCCTTTATATTCAACAAGCTCATGGACTCTCACCGTCTTAGAATTGTAAAAAAAAAAAAGAAAAAAAGGTTATATATAAATATATATATATATATATGATTTTGTATTCATTTGAGAGTTTTACACTACTTTAAATTATTAATTTGCACATTAGGTACCGATGTAAATAGCAGGAGAAAAAGAGACAAAATAAGATTAGTTTATTGTTACCCGTGGTGTCCGTGTGGTTTTTGTGAAAGGAAGGTGTGTGTGTGTGGGCTTGCAGATGTGTGCGTGTGTGTTTCTTTTCTGTTATTTGAGGCTGCTGTTTGACACAACACAAACATTAAACTATATTCTTATTTGATTGGGTTTGATAAACTGGAATATATTGATTTACAGTAAGTTACTGGCAAACTGTTGCACTTCAACTTTACTGTTAAAAATTTTAGTAAAGTATACAGTATTTAACTGTAATATGAAGTGCAATTTACTGCAGGTCAGTAATGCGGTGTGTTACTGTATTTTAAAGTTACAATGTTAAAATTACTGTATATATTTTACAGTATAAATATGGTATTTTTGCTGTAATTGATTAACAGTAAGTTACTGGCAAACTGCTGCCATACAACTATACTGTTAACAATTTTAGTACATTATGCAGTACTTAACTGTGATACAAATTATTTTTATTGCAGGACAGTAATGCGGTATGTTACTGTATTTTAAAGTTACAATGTTAAAATTACTGTATATATTTTACAGTAAATATATATAATACTGTAAATGCATATACAGCAGGATAAATGGGGCTTTAAATGTAAATACGGTATTTTTGCTGTAATTGATTAACAGTAAGTTACTGGCAAACTGCTGCCATACAACTATACTGTTAACAATTTTAGTAAATTATACAGTATTTAACTGTAATATGAAGTGTATTTTACTGCAGGACAGTAATGCAGTGTTACCGTATTTTAAAGTTGCACTGTGAAAATTATTGTATTTATGATAAAGATATATAATGTAAATTAATTACTTTGTATATCTTTACAGTAAATTTTAGCTTTCATTTACAGCACATTTATCTTGCTGTATGTGTATTTACAGCAAGATAAATGGTGCTGTTAATGTATATATGGTATTTTTGCTGTAATTGATTAACAGTAAGTTACTGGCAAACTGCTGCCATACAACTATACTGTTAACGATTTTAGTAAATTATACAGTACTTAACTGTGATATGAATTATTTTTATTGCAGGACAGTAATGCGGTATGTTACTGTATTTTAAAGTTACAATGTTAAAATTACTGTATATATTTTACAGTAAAGATATATAATACTGAAAATGCATATACAGCAGGATAAATGTGGCTGTAAATGTAAATACAGTATTGGCCGGGGTCTGATCAGCCTCAGTTTGGTCGCCTGAAAGAGGGTGTCTGTTGCAAGACCCGAAACATCCTGTGAGTCCAGGAAACAACACGGATGATGTGTCCAAGGTTGTGCATCAGAAGATGTTTCTGTAATTGATTTACAGTACTGCAGTACTTTAGCTATACTGGTAACAATTTTAGTAAATTATACAGTATTTAACTGTAATATGAAGTCTATTTTACTGCAGGACAGTAATGCAGTGTTACCGTATTTTAAAGTTGCACTGTGAAAATTATTGTATTAATGATAAAGATATATAATGTAAATTAATTACTTTGTATATCTTTACAGTAAATTTTAGCTTTCATTTACAGCACATTTATCTTGCTGTATGTGTATTTACAGCAAGATAAATGGTGCTGTTAATGTATATATGGTATTTTTGCTGTAATTGATTAACAGTAAGTTACTGGCAAACTGCTGCCATACAAATATACTGTTAACAATTTTAGTAAATTATACAGTACTTAACTGTGATATGAATTATTTTTATTGCAGGACAGTAATGCGGTGTGTTACTGTATTTTAAAGTTACAATGTTAAAATTACTGTATATATTTTACAGTAAAGATATATAATACTGTAAATGCATATACAGCAGGATAAATGTGGCTGTAAATGTAAATACAGTATTGGCCGGGGTCTGATCAGCCTCAGTTTGGTCGCCTGAAAGAGGGTGTCTGTTGCAAGACCCGAAACACCCTGTGAGTCCAGGAAACAACACGGATGATGTGTCCAAGGTTGTGCATCAGAAGATGTTTCTGTAATTGATTTACAGTACTGCAGTACTTTAGCTATACTGTTAACAATTTCAGTAAATTACACAGTATTTAACTGTAATATGAAGTGTATTTTACTGCAGGACAGTAATGCAGTATTACCGTGTTTTAAAGTTGCACTGTGAAAATTATTGTATTTATGATAAAGATATATAATGTAAATTAATTACTTTGTATATATTTACAGTAAATTTTAGCTTTCATTTACAGCACATTTATCTTGCTGTATGTGTATTTACATCAGGATAAATGGTGCTGTTAATGTATATATGGTATTTTTGCTGTAATTGATTAACAGTAAGTTACTGGCAAACTGCTGCCATACAAATATACTGTTAACAATTTTAGTAAATTATACAGTACTTAACTTTGATATGAATTATTTTTATTGCAGGACAGTAATGCGGTATGTTACTGTATTTTAAACTTACAATGTTAAAATTACTGTATATACTTTACAGTAAATATATATAATACTGTAAATGCATATACAGCAGGATAAATGGGGCTGTAAATGTAAATACAGTATTGGCCGGGGTCTGATCAGCCTCAGTTTGGTCGCCTGAAAGAGGGTGTCTGTTGCAAGACCCGAAACACCCTGTGAGTCCAGGAAACAACATGGATGATGTGTCCAAGGTTGTGCATCAGAAGATGTTTCTGTAATTGATTTACAGTACTGCAGTACTTTAGCTATACTGTTAACGATTTCAGTAAATTACTCAGTATTTAACTGTAATATGAAGTGTATTTTACTGCAGGACAGTAATGCAGTATTACCGTATTTTAAAGTTGGACTGTGAAAATTATTGTATTTATGATAAAGATATATAATGTAAATCAATTACTTTGTATATCTTTACAGTAAATTTTAGCTTTCATTTACAGCACATTTATCTTGCTGTATGTGTATTTACATCAAGATAAATGGGGCTGTTAGTATAAATATGGTATTTTTGCTGTAATTGATTAACAGTAAGTTACTGGCAAACTGCTGCCATACAACTATACTGTTAACGATTTTAGTAAATTATACAGTACTTAACTGTGATATGAATTATTTTTTATTGCAGGACAGTAATGCGGTGTGTTACTGTATTTTAAAGTTAAAATGTTAAAATTACTGTATATATTTTACAGTAAAGATATATAATACTGTATATATATTAGGGCTGTCAAATGATTAAAAAAATAACTAATTAATCACACTTTTTTTGTAATTAATCATGATTAATCACGAAAAGCCGTATTTATTATAGAAATAAAAACACAGGCATGTAAATGCCATTTAAATTCCAAAGCAATCAATGCCAATAACAAAAAACAATGATTTCCATGTTGGATTCTAAGTGGACTAGAAAAAATCCAAAATACAGGCATTGCAAATATGGAAATTGGAAAATTATCATAATAATAAAGTATTGAATACAAACAATTGTACTCATTGTAAAGTTGTATTGCGAGTTGAGAACATTAATTATCAACCTCCTCAGCGATTCATCAACACGCATGTTCATCAAATTAGCCTAAACTAAGCAATCTAAAGTATGGCTGTATTTAACAAGCAAGGATTCTGACACAGCAGCGTGAAGCAGATGCTTTACAAAAGTTGCGTGTAGGGGGCAAACACGTCAAACTTAATGACACATTTGAGGGCGCAGGGAATCAACTTATAGGCAGAGGAATGGGCTGTCTTTTACAGCTTGCGACATCATCTGGCACGTTCACTGAGTACATTTACATGGACACCAATACTCCATTTTTTTTAATTAAGATAATACTCTGATTAAGAGTCTACCATGTAAGCAATGATTTTTGATTACCTTAAAGGACCACCCCAGTCCCGAAATCCGTTCGCCATGCGGTATCAAACTCCATTAAATCAGCACTCTTCCAGCAGTCCTTACTTCATATTTTCATCCAATAAATGTCACGAGGCATGAACAATATGTTGCTGAATGAAAGTGAACTGCTGAACTGCAGTTAAAGTCTAAAGATTAAAAATGAAACACCCAAAATTGCATGAAACTCTGGAGGAAACGCTGGAGAGCCTGGTAATGCGACATTAATTGTTTTATACTGAAAGTTTCCTTCTAAAAGCGCTTCCTTGGTCTTATCCATATTTCTTTGCACGTTAAAAACTGCAACTGCGTTAATTGCGTAAAAAAATTAGCGCGTCAAATATTTAAAATTAATCTCATGCATTAACATGCTAATTTTGACAGCCCTAATATATAGAGCAAGATAAATGGTGCTGTAAATGTAAAGTATTTTTGCTGTAATTGATTTACAGTAAGTTCTACAAGAAAATATTAACAGTATAAATGATGGCAGGGTATTCATTTTTAGGTGAACTATGACTTTAATGTAGCTTATTTGATAAATTAACAAACATGATTTGCAGGATTGGTTGCCAGGTTGACTGTGGTGCAATAGAAAACGTTATTATTATTATTATTATTAATATTATCACTTAGAATAAATTCAAGTACAAACCATTACAGCATATTCAACAATCCAATACTTAAAGTGTTAGTGTTGATACAAAAGTGCATGAATAGGAGCGAGACAACATGAAAATATGAAACTCTCAGGGTTTTGCAGAAGGATCATGAACACACCCAGAGTTTCACTGAGAGCTGAACTGTACGCACATGTTACGGGAGATATAATTCTGCTGATGCGGGATCTAGGGCACTTTCCCAAGAACTGAACCATGCTCCAGCTGTCGTAACGGTGTAAAATGACTTAGCATTTAGCAGCCTATTGCTCGCTGTAGTTTTATCTGTGGCTTTCAAAGGGGTTGACAGAAGCAAATAGGCCATTTCGTGTTCGTTTCTTGTTATTTTAGAACCATGAAATACTTTAATTAATTTAAAAACAATATCTGTAAATTAGCGGTTTTCCGATTCATCTTTTTATTCATTTATTTATGCTTTCGAATTGCATTATGGGATCTTGATCTTTCTTCCAAGAACTTTTAACATTGAAAAGTTACTAAAGTTCCAACTTGTATGAACATTTTTAATTGATTAAAGTGATATATTGTCTCGGTTGGTGTTGTATATTACGCTACAAACACCTTGTATTAAACCGCCGGCACATTTACAGTGTTATTTTATCAATGTATTTCTCTATATGTCAATAAAAGTCACTTTGTTCAACTGTAGACTGAATTTCACACAGCGGAAATCAACATCCCATAATGCAATTCACAACCGTAAATAAACTGAAAACACTTGTGAATCACAAAATACAGAAACTGTTCATTAATAGATCAGATTTATACCACTGTAAAACAAATGTGCCAAAATTCTGCACTACGTTTTCTACAATTACAGGATTGTATATTATACTGCAATAGTAAAACTATTATAAAAGTATACTCAGGGGCAGATTTAACCAATAAGCGAGGTAAGAGGCTGCTTAGGGCCCTTAGGGAAAATCTGGGGGCCCCAATAAAAATCTAGAAGTATAAATTATATACCTATTATCTATATATAACATTGTTTTCTATCAATATATAGATAGAAAATATGGTGAGAGTCAAGCAAATACAATTTTAATGTAATTAAATATTGTGGCATAGTGGTTAGCACTATCGCCTCACAGCAAGAAAGTTGCTGGTTCAAGCCCCAGCTGGCCCATTTGGCATTTCTGTGTGGAGTTTGCATGTTCTCTCAGTGTTGATCTGGGTTTCCTCCAGGTGCTCCGGCTTCCATTGAATTGAATAAACTAAATTGGCCATGTGTGTAAATGTGAGTGTGTATGGGTGTTTCCCAGTACTGGGTTGCAGCTGGAAGGGCATCCGCCTGTGTAAAACATATGCTGTATAAGTTGATGGTTCATTCCGCTGTGGCGACCCCTGATAAATCAGGCACTAAGCTGAAGGAAAATGAATGAATGAACTTGTCAGGTCATATAATAGCAAAGTAGCACGTTTATTTGATCATCAGCTAATGCTGGGTTCAGATGATATAAGCCTGACGGCATGATCCGTCTGACGCAAAATGTCAGGATGATTCATAAACAGCAAGAGCCAATCATTTATCGCATATAGGGTGTCAGAATCACAGCTGGCAGCATTTATTTATGCTTCACAATGTCACGACAAGAAAACCAGCAGGACGTTAACCACAAAACATCTTCTGTTCGCAGCTCTCAAACACGGAAAAACTGAAGAAATGGTTTCTGTTCTGCTAGTTGAGGTCAAAATTATTCACCCTCCTGTGAATGTTTCAAATATTTCCGAAACGTTGTTTAGCAGAGCAAAGATTTTTTCGCAGTATTTCCTAAAATATTTTTTCTTCTGGATAAAGTCTTATTTGTATTATTTCAGCTAGAATAAAAGCAGTTTTTAATTTTTTAATAACCATTTTAAGGTCAATATTATTAGCCCACTTAAGTGATATTTGATTGTCTACAGAACAAACCACTGTTATACAATGACTTGCCTAATTACCCTGGTTACGCTTCAAATGTCACTTCAAGCTGAATACTAGTGTCTTGATAAATATCTAGTCAAATATTATTTACTGTCATCATGGCAAAGATAAAAGAAATCAGTTATTAGAAATGAGTTGACGGTGGATGGCTGCTTATGCTAACCTGGGGTGCGTTTCCCAAAACCATCGTTAGCCAACTAAGGTCGCAAGTTCCGTCGTTACAAACATAGTTCTTTGATTTGCTGTTTCCTAAATCCATCGCTCCAACGAACATTCGCAAACTGAGTCGCAAACTTGAGCCCTTGAAACGACACCTCTGGAGCTGTAGTTAAAAGCATAGTTCCTGGCTGTGTTCTATTCCCACTTATCCCCCCTATGCCCTATTCATTTAGAACATTCTAACATTCAAAGCTGGAATTATTAATAATAAAAAAGCATTAAGGTCATCTCTCTTAGGTGTAATTTGCTTTCAAAGTATTTTTACAGTTCAGTTTTAGCGATCTTCATGTTTACAATTGTGCTCCCTTCGCGGTGCACTTTGAAAACATTGATATCATTTTGAACACAGCCTCATGGCGAAAGCTATAGGTATATTTAAAAGCGCAAATTATGTTACATCTCCAAAGCTTGTGAAAATAAAAAACACAGCATACGTTAATTCTTTTATTTTATAGTGGGTTATTTATTAAGTATCTCTACTGTATATGACATGGGCCTGTTGGTTAGAACTTTCTGCTGTGGTTTGCATGTGAAATTGTATTTTTTTTAAATAAATAAACAATATCCTAAATAATAATAATGATAATAATAATAATAATCATCATCATCATTAATATTATTAATATTATTATTAAAGTAAATATATTTATAATAAATAGCCTCATTATTTATTTATTTATATGATTTATATATGATATTAGAATAGTGTTCGCTTTTGTAAGTGATTTTATGTTTTAGAATAGAATATGTAATGTTCAACTTCTCAATAATATTAGTAAAGCAAACATTGGCCCTATATGTGCCATTTACATTTATTTTGATTAATATGGAAAGCGAGAGGATGTTTTTACCCAAACTAATATTGGATTTTATTTTAAATGTGTGTTTGTGTAAAACAATATAATTTGCACAAAGAAATGATGGGGCTGTTCTCTGAAGAAGTTACTCCACCCCGTTTAGAGCATCATTATGGGCGTTTTACGTTATAACTAACGTAGTTCAAGCGATGGATCTGCGACAGAGAAACTATGGGTTTTGGGAAACACTCGTCACTACATCGTTCTTTTGCCAAACGATGCATCGCACTATGATAGTTCAGCCGCGAGTTACGTCGTTGTTTGGGAAACGCACCCCAGGGAGAGATGGTCACTAGTGGGCGGGGCTTTCCCTCTCTGATGACACGTACAAAGGGAGAATGTCAATCAAAGTGATTCTGCAGACTGTTTTTATCAAGTGTGATTATAAAATATAGAATTAATTAATGTTTACCATTAGCGGCTGCATATATTCACACACTGCTGCCGCACAACTGTGTTTAAACGTGATTTTTGCATAGCAGCTCCCCTTTAGGTAACATTGAATCGCATCACTCCAGTTATTTAAACATGGTAAGTGATTACTGGTCAATAAACTACATGTATTATCATGTATGAAACTACAAAAACATTCAGTATATCAGTACACTACCTGACAAAAGTCTTGTCGCCTGTCCAAGTTTTAGGAACAACAAATAATAACTTGACTTCTAGATGATCATTTGGTATCAGAAGTGGCTCATATGAAAGGTAAAGGCCTCTAGATTACGCTTATTTTACCAGAATAAAATATGATCATGCCTTGATTATTAATGATTTCGTTAGGACAGTAAAGTCTGACTTTGTTTAGACAAAAGTCTTGTCACTGAACAGAAATAATGTCCAGTAAAGAATATAAAGTCATGCTGCAGTGGAAACAGAATGAATATTGTGTCTTATGTACAGTTGAACCGGGCCAAAGCACGCTTGTCCCCCCTCCCGTCTCCCTCGATGGCCCGTACTCACATTACATTCGGGCCTGGGCACGCTTACGTCATCGATGATGCGCTGTTCAGTAAGCGCTCTCGCTCAGCACAGTGGAGATTTCTTTAGTTATATCGTTTAAGTCGTTTGATATGCGGCGACACGCAGTCTAATATTTCGCCGAACAGATCAGCCACTTTTGACGCTCATAAACAATCATAAAGTCCTCGTGCTGCAGGAATTAGGAGGTTTGCTGAAGGTGCAGCTGTCGTGCAGTGAGGGGTTTGCGTCTTTAATAATCTACGACTGCTCGCGTTCATTGAACAGTAAGAATGATTAATTAATCCATATTAAACAGTCCCTTAAAAGTCACTCAGGCACGTTTTGCACTCACACACAAGCATACCGCGCCAAAGCCCAAGTGAACCGCGCTCTCTATCTTCCAACCGGGCCAGGGCCGGCCAAGTGAACTGTGCCTGAGCCCTATTCGGAGCACTCACAATTCTCAAACGATCCGGGAAACGGGTCTCGGCACAGTTCGGATAGCATACTGTGAGTACGCCCTGACTCCATCATGAGCTTGGAGGACTGCATCCATACATCTCTGCAATGACTCAAATCACCTATTAATAAAGTCATCTGGAATGGCAAAGAAAGCGTTCTTGCAGGACTCCCAGAGTTCATCAAGATTCTCTGGATTCATCTTCAATGCCTCCTCCATCTTACCCCAGACATGCTCAATAATGTTTACATCTGGTGACTGGGCTGGCCAATCCTGGAGCACCTTGACCTACTTCGCATTTTGGAGCTTTGTTGTGGAGGCTGAAGTATGAGGAGCGCTATCCTGCTGGAGAATTGTCCCTCTCCTGTGGTTTGTAATGTAATGGGCAGCACAAATGTCTTGATGCCTCAGGCTGTTGATGTTGATCATCCACTCAGCAGATCTCTCGCTCGCCCCCATACTGAATGTAACCCCAAACCATGACTTTTCCTTCACCAAACTTGACTGATTTCTTTGATAATCTTGGGTCCAAGCGGGTTCCAGTAGGTCTTCTGCAGTATGTGTGATGATTGAGATGCAGAACAGATGATTCAGCAGAGAAATCCACCTTCTGCCACTTTTCCAAATGATCAACTAGAAGTCAAGTTATTATTTGTTGCTCTTACAACTGAAAACGACGACAAGACTTTAGTCAGGTAATGTATATAGATAATATTGATCAGAATTTGACATATTATTTCTAGGAGACGTATCTGAGATTACATTCCCAGAAGAGACCTTTCCTAGTAATCCACAAAAAACTCCTGACTTAGGCATCGGCGTCTGACCTGTGGAGGGGTGAGCAGAAGGGGAAAGATGTTTGAGGCCTCAAAGAAAGACACCCTGCCATCTATCAATCAGCAGAACGTCCCCTGTACGGCTCTCTCTTGACCTACTTTGAGTTTGTGAGCAGCTCTTCAAAAACATCGCCCTGCTTTCTTCCCTTTTTCTCAGAAGTCTCTTGTCAATAATCTGAATTTCTGCTCGGCGGCTTACAGTTTCTCACTGGAATGTGAAAAATGTGAGAAGAAAAATAAAGCCGGTGAAGCGGTGGAAGGTCGCGCAGTTGTTTGTGATATGTGTCTTTCCTGCATTGGAGAGGAAAAGTGAGTGTGTGTGTATATTCCTTGTATACCAAAATGTCCCCACAAGTATAGCAAAAGCAGTCAATTTTGACCCCTTTTTTGGATCAAATGAATCATAAATCAGACAGAATGAACTATTTTGAAAATATAAAAATGCTGATTGTTTCTTGTGAGGTTTAGGGATAGCGGGATAGAATATACAGTCTGTACAGTATATACAATCATTACATATATGGGAAGTCCCCATAAAAATAGCTGTACAAGTGTGTGTGTCGTGTGCTGAGCTGGAACACGGCGTGCTCTCATGTGTTTACAGTACAGAATGTTAAGAGGTCTTGTGACACGACAGCTAATGCTTTATTGTGCCTTACAGTATGCAACAGTACAAGGCAGCGATGGTGTGCTATTGTAAGCAGTCCACAGGGGAAACACTTTACAATTCCGCCTCTGTTCAAGCATATGTCACTCTAATAAAGCAATATTAAGCAATTTTCTTTAAGGCAGAGTACTTAAAGGGGACCTGTTGTGCAAAAATCACAAAGCTAAAGTTGCCTATTGTTTCCATGTGCATTTTATGTTTTGGCCAGCCTGATCTCACAAGGAAACGTAAGTATTTTGTTTTCCCTTGCTGAAATATCCAGCCTAAACCAGCCTAAGCTGGTTTTAGCTGGTCGACCAGCCTGGTTTTAGAGGGGTTTTGGCCATTTCCAGTCTGGTTTCCAGCCATTTTCAGCCTGGTCTTAGCTGGTTTAAGCTGGACATAGCTGGTTTTAGCTGGTCAACTCCCAACCTGACCAGCTAAGACCAGGCTGGAAATGGCTGGAAACCAGACTGGAAATGGCTAAAACCCCTCTAAAACCAGGCTTGTCGACCAGCTAAAACCAGCCAACCAGCTTAGGCTGGTTTAAACTGTTTTTTTTCAGGAGGGTTGTCAGTTTAGTGACTAATTCGTACGAATTTGTACGAGTTGAGTCGTACAAAAATGTCTGATTTTAAAAAGGAGGCGTGGCACCCAACCCCACCCCTAACCCCAATCGTCATTTGGTGATGAGCAAATCGTAGTCATTTGTACGAATTAGATCATACGAATTCATGACCCTGCTGAAAAATCCAGCTTAAACCAGCCTAAGCTGGTTGGCTGGTTTTAGCTGGTCGACCAGCCTGGTTTTAGAGGGGTTTTGGCCATTTCCAGGCTGGTTTCCAGCCATTTCCAGCCTGGTCTTAGCTGGTCAGGCTGGGAGCTGACCAGCTAAAACCAGCTTGACCAGCCAAAACCAGCTATGTCCAGCTTAAACCAGGCTGGTCAAGCTGGTTTTAGCTGGTTTAAGCTGGTAATTTTCCAGCCTGACCAGCTAAGACCAGGCTGGAAATGGCTGGAAACCAGCCTGGAAATGGCCAAAACCCCTCTAAAACCAGGCTGGTCGACCAGCTAAAACCAGCCAACCAGCTTAGGCTGGTTTAAGCTGGATTTTTCAGCAGGGGAATTAGCCACTAAATCAAAAAGTTACGAATTGCTGTGAGATTGCGTTGGTTTTGGCTGTTTACATGAGACTGTTAGCTGGTTTTAGAGGGGGTTTGGCCATTTCCAGCCTGGTCTTAGCTGGTCAGGCTGGGAGATGACCAGCTAAAACCAGCTTGACCAGCCAAAACCAGCTATGTCCAGCTTAAACCAAGCTGGTTTTAGCTAGTCATTTTCCAGCCTGACCAGCTAAGACCAAGCTGAAAATGGCTGGAAACCAGCCTGGAAATGGCCAAAACCCCTCTAAAACCAGGCTGGTCAACCAACTAACCAGCTTAGGCTGGTTGAAGCTGTTTTTTCTGTAGTGATTAGCCTTTTTAATGTCATAAATTCACAGAAAGAGATCAAGGATTAACAAGTTAGCAAGGTTACATTAGCCTGGTTAATGCTAACCGCTAATATATCTATCAAAGCTGTGTTTTGCTCTAATTATGTTCCCAAAGCATTTTCTTGGCATTTTACCTCAGTAGTTTGTAAACAGTTCACTAGGTTAGCATGGCTACATTAATCTGATTAGCATGCTAAAAGCTAAAGTGCTTCTTTCATGTGAATCAGTGTTTTTACTGTTTTCTTGTCCCTGTTCTTAAAGGCCGATTACAATAGGTCAAGTAGGTTAGCGATGTTAACATATGACCTAAATTCACAGAAACAGATCAAGGATTAACAAGTTAGCAGGAACAAACTAGCCTGGTTAATGCTAACAGCTACTATATCTATCAAAGCTATAGGTGTGTCCCAAATCGCATACTTATGCACTATTCTACGCCATTTTGTAGTATAAATAGTGTAAGTAGTGCATTCCCTGCTGAAAAATCCAGCTTAAACCAGCCTAAGCTGGTTGGCTGGTTTTAGCTGGTCGACCAGCCTGGTTTTAGAGGGGTTTTGGCCATTTCCAGGCTGGTTTCCAGCCATTTCCAGCCTGGTCTTAGCTGGTCAGGCTGGAAAATTACCATCTTAAACCAGCTAAAACCAGTTTAACCAGCCTGGTTTAAGCTGGACATAGCTGGTTTTGGCTGGTCAAGCTGGTTTTAGCTGGTCAGCTCCCAGCCTGACCAGCTAAGACCAGGCTGGAAATGGCTGGAAACCAGCCAGGAAATGGCCAAAACCCCTCTAAAACCAGGCTGGTCGACCAGCTAAAACCAGCCAACCAGCTTAGGCTGGTTTAAGCTGGATTTTTCAGCAGGGTTCACACTGAAAACTCTCAAAATAATAAGTGCACTTTAATTACCCGGATGATGCACTCATTCGACCGGTAAAATGAAGTGTGGAATGATGGACACTTCACGCACTCAACGACCTCAGTTTAATTGCCTGTTGTTATTGCAATAAAATAAAAATTTAAAAAAGACCTCAGTTTTGCTCATGTAGCGGAAGGGGCGGAGCTATCGGGCGCACATGTTGGATAACTTTATTTTGGATTGTGAAAGTGAAATTCTCCTACGAGAGTGATTATAGCGCCTCCCGATGGGGAATGCAGTTATACTCATGGCATGTAATATTTGGTACTTTGGTCATTTATTTCACTAATTTGGCAACCGTCAAACATCATCTGGGAAACGGTTTGGATTTCCGCTTAGTACAAAAACATAAGCGTTCCATTTGGGACGACACTACCATACCTGTCAACCCTCCCGTTTTTCCCGGGATTCTCCCATATTTTACAGTTCTATCCTGCTGTCATCCCGTAAAGGTATTTCTTCCATATTTTTTATCTTTCTGAGAAGAGCCGATCCTCCCTATATGCAACCCATACCGCCGAGCCACCAGGGGCCGCCCTTGCTCTTAAATGTGAATCCTGTGCTTTCATTTTATTTAGGCATGGAAACACTTTGGAATAAACATAAAAACGGCGCGATTCATTTCCTTTTCATTACAGGCGCCATTGCCCCTATGCAATCCTCAAAACAGTCAGTTCATATAAAGATGCATGACTGTCAGCTGATGCTCTCCATAGTGATAATAGACGCTGTTTCCCAAGCGGATTCTGTACGGACGCGATTTGATGCTGAGCTCAAGTAGACACTGGGTTTTGGGTGCGTGTTTGAACAGACATATACACATCATCATAATAATAATAATAATGATAATAATGGCGGTTCATTCCGCTGTGGCGACCCCAGATTAATAAAGGGACTAAGCTGAAAATAAAATAAAATAAATAAATAAATGAATGAATGAATAATAATAACAACATCTAGACATGTCGATCTTGTTGGGTTTTCTTTTAAACACAACAAATTTTGTCTTAAATGAGCATAAACATTTAGGAAAACAGTCAAATGCTTTCAGTATAGATATATGCAGATTTAAAGTGACAGCTCTGTTATTTAATGTAATCAAACCAAAAAAATCTAAATGAGAGATTCATTCGCTGCTCTTTAATCAGAATGTTTAAATTATACAGTGAAGAAAAGATGAGATTTGATGCGTTTTAATGCGCTGAACTTTATTTGCAGCTTTTTCTAATGTATACTAATTATTATATCCTTTGTAAATAATAATAAAAACGTATTAATGATCGTTTCAGACGTTTATTTACAATAAAACAGCTCCAGATGAACATATTTATTTATTAATTTGGGGGGTGAGTATCCCTTATTTTCACATCCCAATGTTGACAGGTATGGACACTACACACATATACTATGCTGTTGAGTGTGTAAGTGCACAGTGTGCCATTTGGTACACAGCTTGTGTTTTGTCCTAATCATGTTCTCAAAGCATTTTCTTGTGATTTTTACCCTCAGTAGGTTAACAGTTCATTAGGTTAGCATGGCTACATACACATGCTAGAAGCTCAAGTGTGAATCTGTGTTTTTGCTTTGTTTTCACTATTTCCTCGTCCCTGTTCTTGAAGCTGTTTAGAGATACACTAGGCTACATTAGCCTGGTTAATGCTAAAGGCTAGGCTAAGGCACAAGTGTCAAACTCTGCACAGTTTAGCTTTAGCCCTGATTAAACACCTGATCAAACTGATTGAGTCCTTCAGGCTTGTCTGATCCTGCAGGTATTGTGTCAAAGCACGGTGGAACTGAACACTGCTGGGATCTTCAGGACTGAGTTTGACACCCCTGGACTGAGGTATCTTTCCCTTGTAAACTATATTTTTTCATTTCCACACTCCCAACATTTCTTGTGTTTATTGATCATGTCTGTTTATAGCAAAGCGTACAATGTTAGCATGGCTGACATAGCCCTGTTAGCTTATGCCACATAACGTCTTCCTCTATTAATAAATGATTTAGTTAAAGTTCATTGTATGAATTAGATCAATAACCATACACAGTTTCTGAGCCAGGAGCTACATGCTAAAGTGCATTAAAAGTTAAATAGTTTCTGGCATGTTTTTGTCCTAATCAAGGATTTTATCTCTGTTTTTTCCTTCATAGGCTGAGTACAGAAGCCAGAACTACATTAGCCAGGTTAGTGTGCGTGTGAAATTAGCGTTTTTCTTGTCCTCCTTTGATTCTGTGGCCTAAAAAGATCAAGGTATATCAATTTAGCAGGCCTACGTTAGCCTATTTGGTGCTAAAGGCTCTGTGGGTCATAATTTTCACAACCATTTTTAATTCTGTAGGTTGTTTTGTAGAAAGAGGTCAAAGTCTTGAAGGTTAGCATGTCCCTGTTAGCCCTGCTCTTTAATGCCTTTTTCACACTAGTTGTTGTTGGTGGTGTGTGTGTGTGTGTGTGTGTAGTCAATCAAACACACACTGTTCAGACTGTAAGAAAGCGTGGAGGAGAACATAAAGCGCTTTTTGTGCATTCAGCTCCTCCTGGGAGGTCTGCATTTATGAGTTAGCAAGTCATAATTACGATGTCAGGTATGTTGATGTTGCAAGATGGAGATTTTTTTTATGCTTTGTTCAAAACATGAAGTGTGGGGTAAACTGAATCGTCATACATTAAAAAGAATACCTTTGTTGCTTGTATAAACTATTTATTTAAAATGAGCTGAATCAACCCAACTCATGAGTTTGGGCTGGGGGTGGGGGGGGCGGCAACTAAATTGTTTAATGTTCAATCCACTTAAGTCTGTAAAAATAACTTGAATAATAATTAAGTTAATTAAATTGATTTTGTGTTTGGACAACATGAAGGAACCCTGCATTTTTTACAGTGTATTCTATTATAACTAAGGTTATTATTCAATTTATTTTTATTAGTAATTTTTTACTTTTGTAATTTTCATAATTTTTAACAGAATTTTTAATTAAATTTTTTATTCCATAATGTTTTTACTTTAATTTTGAAAAAAATAAATAAAACAAGTTTTACTTTTTAGTCATTTTTAACTTTTATAATTTCGTAATTTCTTTTCAACTTTGTCATTTTGTTAATTTTTACTTTGTAATTTCGTAATTTTTTACTTTTTAATTAATGCAATCTTTTATTTTGTAATTATCAACTTTGTAATTTCGTAATTTTTTGCTTGATTTTCAATTAACAGATTTTTTATTTTAGAATAGTTTACTTTGTAATTTCATACTTTTTTTGCTTTTGTATTTTTTTACTTTTGAATTAACGTATTTTTGTAATTTTGTAACAAATTCTTTAATTATTGTAATTTAATTTTTTTTGTAATTTTAACCAAATTTTTTATTAACGTAAATTAATTTTGTACTATTTTATTTTCATAATTTTTTACTTAATTTTTTTAATTAACATAATTTTTTATTTCGTAATTTTTTACTTTGTAATTTAGTAATTTAACTTTTTAATTAACCAAATATTTTATTTAGTAATTTTAACATTTTTTTTTCCAATTCTGTAATTTTTAACTTCATTTTTAATGTAATTCAAAATGTATTGCAATTTTTGTTCGTAATTTTTAACTTTTTATTAAAGTAATTTTAATTTCATTAAAAAAATATTTTTTGTAGTTTCATAAAAAAAAAAAATCAACTTTGTAATTTTGTAATTTTTAACTTTTTTTTTTTAATCAACAATTTTTAATTTCGTTTTTTTTTTTTTACTTTGTAATTTAAGAATTTTACTTTTTAATTAACTATTTAATTTCGTAATTATTTCACTTTTTTTGTTGTTGTTGTTGTAATTTTACCCTTTTTTTTTTCTTTTTTTTTTCTAATTTTGTCATTTTTAAACAATCAACTTGTAAATACTATCTGTGTCATGACATGAATGCACAGGTGAATTTGCCGCCCACCCTGTGCAGGCCATGCAGACGAGCAGAGTACAAAACACTTAGCGTCTCTTTTTCTGAAAGAGAGAGATACTCTTCCCCCCCCCTTTTTCTTTTTTTTTTTTTTTTTTTTTTGCACAAGTGTCCTTAAGATTTATGTCTGCAATTGAAAGCATGGGCAGCAGCTCTGCAGTTTTGGCAGCGGGTGGAGGAGTCCCGGATGGAGACAGACACACCCTGCGATCTGCGCTGCCACTTGTATGGAAGC
>LR812543.1:41039316-41076816 GCA_903798195.1 Danio kyathit
TACTGTAAATATTTGCATCGACGGGCAGATGCCAAGAACAAGGTGTACTTCCTGCTGACAGACGCGCCGGTGCGCTGTGTTCTCGATGCTGATTGGTTTCCTGCAAAGCCACACGTGCTGCTATTGGCTGCTGGTGAAGGTTTGACTGAACTGGTGATGCAGAGTGAGCTGTATGTGTGTGTTATAGTTATATCGAAGACGTACAGTTCCATTGCATGCTGATCAGCATTTGTTTTATGAATTTAATTAATTTCAAATTACACATTCTAAAAAAAAAATTATATATACACACACACACATACATACACACATACATACATACAACATACAGTGGAAGTCAGAATTATTAGCCCCCCCTTTGATTTTTTTTTTTCTTTTTTAAATATTTCCCAAATGATGTTTAACAGAGCAAGGAAATTTTCACAGTATGTCTGATAATATTTTTTCTTCTGGAGAAATTTTCTTCTTCTGGTCTTTGTTTTATTTCAGAATAAAACAGTTTAAAACTGAATAAAAGCAGTTTTTAATTTAAGAACCATTTTAAGGACAAAATTATTAGCCCCTTTAAGCTATATATTTTTTCTCGATAGTCTACAGAACAAACCATCATTATACAATAACTTGCCTAATTACCATAACCTACCTAGTTAACCTAATTAACCTAGTTAAGCCTTTAAATGTCACTTTAAGCTGTATAGAAGTGTCTTGAAAAATATCTAGTAAAATATTATTTACTGTCATCATGACAAAGATAAAATAAATCAGTTATTAGAGATGAGTTATTAAAACTATTATGATTAGAAATGTGTTGAAAAAATCTTGTCTCTGTTAAACAGAAATTGGGGGGGGGGATAAACAGAGGGGCTAATAATTCGGACTTCATCTGTGTATATATATAATTATACACACACAGAGTATATAAAAATTTTTTTTTTTCTAAAACATTCATTAGAAAAGATGCATTTTAGTTGAAAGATTGTGTATTGTAACTACTAAACTAGATATTAAAGTTTGAGGACAAACTTTATGGTGGCTTGAGAAAGCCGAGTCTGAAAGTTTGAAGTAGTTTTAAAGTGTAAAAACCTGAAGTAGTTTTTATGAAGTTTGAAACAGTCGGCATAGATAAGTACATATATGTTAGCATGTTTCTAGTGGTTTCTAGATTCTAGCATGAATTATCATGTTACTAGCGTGTTTCTAGCATGAATTAGCATGTTACTAGCATGTTTCTAGCATGAATTAACATGTTACTAGCGTGTTTCTAGCATGAATTAGCATGTTACTAGCATGTTTCTAGCATGAATTAACATGTTACTAGCATGTTTCTAGCATGAATTAACATGTTACTAGCGTGTTTCTAGCATGAATTAACATGTTACTAGCGTGTTTCTAGCATGAATTAGCATGTTACTAGCATGTTTCTAGCATGAATTAACATGTTACTAGCGTGTTTCTAGCATGAATTAGCATGTTACTAGCATGTTTCTAGCATGAATTAGCATGTTACTAACATGTTTCTAGCATGAACTAGCATGTTTCTAGCATGAATTAGCATGTTACTAGTGTGTTTCTAGCATGAATTAGCATGTAACTAGCGTGTTTCTAGCATGAATTAGCATGTTACTAGCGTGTTTCTAACATGAATTAGCATGTTATTAGCATGTTTCTAGAGTGAATTAGCATGTTACTAGCGTGTTTCTAACATGAGTTTGCATGTTACTAGTGTGTTTCTAGCTTGAATTAGCATGTTACTAGCGTGTTTCTAACATGAATTAGCATGTTACTAGCATGTTTCTAGCATGAATTAGCATGTTACTAGCATGTTTCTAGCGTGAATTAGCATGTTACTAGCATGATTCTAGCATGAATTAGCATGTTACTAACATGTTTCTAGCATGAATTATCATGTTACTAGCGTGTTTCTAGCATAAATTAGCATGTAACAAGCGTGTTTCTAGCATGAATTAGCATGTTACTAGCGTGTTTCTAGCATGAATTAGCATGTAACTGGCATGTTTCTAGCATGAATTAGAATGTAACTAGCGTGTTTCTAGCATGAATTAGCATGTTACTAGCGTGTTTCTAACATGAATTAGCATGTTATTAGCGTGTTTCTAGCGTGAATTAGCATGTTACTAGCGTGTTTCTAACATGAGTTTGCATGTTACTAGCGTGTTTCTAGCGTGAATTAGCATGTTACTAGCGTGTTTCTAACATGAGTTTGCATGTTACTAGCGTGTTTCTAACATGAATTAGCATGTTACTAGCATGTTTCTGGCATGAATTAGCATGTTACTAGCATGTTTTTTAGCGTGAATTAGCATGTAACTAGCATGATTCTAGCATGAATTAGCATGTTACTAACATGTTTCTAGCATGAATTATCATGTTACTAGCGTGTTTCTAGCATAAATTAGCATGTAACTAGCCTGTTTCTAGCATGAATTAGCATGTTACTAGCATGAATTAGCATGTTACTAGCGTGTTTCTAACATGAATTAGCATGTTACTAGCGTGTTTCTAGCGTGAATTAGCATGTTACTAGCGTGTTTCTAACATGAATTAGCATGTTACTAGCATGTTTCTAGCGTGAATTAGCATGTTACTAGCGTGTTTCTAACATGAATTAGCATGTTACTAGCATGAATTAGCATGTTACTAGCATGTTTCTAGCGTGAATTAGCATGTTACTAGCGTGTTTCTAGCGTGAATTAGCGGGTTACTAGCGTGTTTCTAACATGAATTAGCATGTTACTAGCATGTTTCTAGCATGAATTAGCATGTTACTAGCATGTTTCTAGCATGAATTAGCATGTTACTAGCATGATTCTAGCATGAATTAGCATGTTACTAGCGTGTTTCTAGCATGAATTAGCATGTTACTAGCATGATTCTAGCATGAATTAGCATGTTACTAGCGTGTTTCTAGCGTGAATTAGCATGTTACTAGCGTGTTTCTAACATGAATTAGCATGTTACTAGCGTGTTTCTAACATACTAGCGTGTTTCTAGCGTGAATTAGCATGTTACTAGCGTGTTTCTAGCGTGAATTAGCATGTTACTAGCGTGTTTCTAACATGAATTAGCATGTTACTAGCGTGTTTCTAGCGTGAATTAGCATGTTACTAGCATGTTTCTAGCGTGAATTAGCATGTTTCTAGCGTGTTTCTAGCATAAATTAGCATGTTACTAGCATGATTCTAGAATGAATTAGCATGTTACTAGCATGTTTCTAGCATAAATTAGCATGTTACTAGCATGATTCTAGCATGAATTAGCATGTTACTAGCATGTTTCTAGCGTGAATTAGCTTGTTTCTAGCATGAATTAGCATGTTACTAGCATGATTCTAGCATGAATTAGCATGTTACTAGCATGATTCTAGCATGAATTAGCATGTTACTAGCATGATTCTAGCATGAATTAGCATGTTACTAGCCTGTTTCTAGCTTGAATTAGCATGTTGTTAGCATGATTCTAGCATGAATTAGCACGTTACTAGCATGTTTCTAGCATAAATTAGCATGTTACTAGCATGATTCTAGCATGAATTAGCATGTTACTAGCATGTTTCTAGCGTGAATTAGCTTGTTTCTAGCATGAATTAGCATGTTACTAGCATGATTCTAGCATGAATTAGCATGTTACTAGCGTGTTTCTAGCATGAATTAGCATGTTACTAGCGTGTTTCTAGCATGAATTAGCATGTTACTAGCGTGTTTCTAGCATGAGTTAGCATGTTACTAGCGTGTTTCTAGCATGAATTAGCATGTTACTAGCGTGTTTCTAGCATGAGTTAGCATGTTACTAGCGTGTTTCTAGCATGAATTAGCATGTTACTAGCGTGTTTCTAGCATGAGTTAGCATGTTATTAGCGTGTTTCAAGCATGAATTAGCATGTTACTAGCATGTTTCTAGCATGAATTAGCATGTTACTAGCATGTTTCTAGCATGAATTAGCATGATTCTAGCATGTTACTAGCATGATTCTAGCGTGTTACTAGCGTGTTTCTAGCATGAATTAGCATGATTCTAGCATGTTACTAGCATGATTCTAGCATGTTACTAGCATGATTTTAGTGTGTTACTAGCATGATTCTAGCATGAATCAGCTTGTTTCTAGCATGAATTAGCATGTGATAGCATGACTAGCATGTCACTAGTGTGTTGCTAGCATCTTTCTAGCAAAATTAGCATGTCAGTAGCATGTTAAAACTGTTAGCATGTGTTAGAATAGCTAGTCACAGTCTATAGGAGAGTTTCTAGGGTGTTGTAAGTGGTTGCTAGGGAGTGGCTATTAAGTTTAAAGGTCATCAGTGATTGGCTGGTGGCTAGACTGAGTTAAATGAGCTCAGCCATTAGTCTGTGGCACAGTCTGATGCAGAGTTATGAGCTCACAAAGGTTCATCCAATGTTAAGTCAATGACAGTCTTTTACAATGGAAGTCTATGGGACAGTTGCTAGGGTGCTGTAAGTGGTTGCTAGGGAGTGGCTAGTAAGTTAAAAAGTCATCAGTTTCTCAAGCCACCATAATTAAAATATTCCAATGTAGACTACCCATAGTCATTAAATATTTTCATAAGTGTGTGTGTGTAAACTAAACAAATTGTTCATAAAATATGTATATATGCAATAATAAGTATATTGATAAACTGTATTACATTTAAACGTAAGCTGACAATTTAGTAAATTTGTGAAATGTAAAAGATAATTGATATTCAATAAAATAATTTATGCAATAAAACGTACTATTCACATTTTTCTAAACGTATACTCTTATCACAGGTCTTGTATTATCTTGTCTGACCATATTTTGCAATAATTGCTAAACTAATAAATCAAATACATCAATGCAAACATTTATTTATTTCAATTATGAATAATTTTGAGTTATAATTTTCATGAAAAATAAAGCAATTCCTGAAGAATGCCTGATTTTATTTAATATTGAATGTTATGTTAAGGTTATGTAAAAATATGAAATATTTATTATTGACACAAAATATAATTATTTTTAAAATAATTCTAATAGCTTTAATACACTAAAATATGTGCATTTTTCTTTAAAAAAATAAAATAATATATATATATATATATATATATATATATATATATATATATATATATATATATATATATATATATATATATATATATATACAGTGTTTTCTCTAGGATTTTTCCAGCTGTGGCGGCAGGCCTTTTGATCTACCAACTACCTTTGGCGTTATTTCAATGACAAATGTGACGCAGTATAGGCCTACAAGTCGAGATCGGATTTGTGTAATACGAGCATGCAGATCTTTTTGCTTGCGCTAGGATTTCCTCTGCTCGTGCAAAAAACTTCTTGCAAGCCCTCAAATATACGCTGCTCCAGTGCAATTTAGCGTGTTTACGTAGTGAATTTGTCTCCAACCTTGATTAGATTTGCTAGGAATATTTATGAATGTCTCCAATAGACCTATAGAGCGGCATTAATGCATCCTAAGGTAAAGTGAAACGGCTATAAACTCCAGCAAGATAAAGCCTTTGTTTGTTGTCTGCAGAGCCATAGACCTTTATCTATAAATAAAGTATAATTATGGAAACTGTGTTCATCCTAACTGAAAGCTATACGCCGTGTTTGCTGGCCTCCTGCACCTGTCAGTCAGTTAGTTAGCATGTCACCTTAAAGGGTTAAACAAATAACGCACAGCCCTACTACGGTTACAGAAAAGTTTGCGCTGTTATAATTCACTTACCTTTAAATACGTTTTGGTGCGATTATAACTTGCTATTTAAAAAAAACGACAACAATTTGAATGAGAAGCTGTAATGTAGCCGTGGCGCGATGAATTTTGGCGTGGCGCCCCGCCATGGTAGAATGAATGTAGCGGAAACCTTGTGTGTATATATATATATATATATATATATAGAATGTAGCGGAAACCTTGTGTATGTGTATATATATATATGTAGAATGTAGCGGAAACCTTGTGTGTATATATATATATATATATATATATAGAATGTAGCGGAAACCTTGTGTATGTGTGTATATATATATATATATACATATACAAGGTTTCCGCTACATTCATTCTACCATGGCGGGGCGCCACGCCAAAATTCATCCCGCCACGGCTACATTACAGCTTCTCATATATATATATATATATATATATATATATATATATATATATATATATATATATATATTGTCCAAAATAAAGCACTGTCACTTCACAGTCCCTGTTGGGTCAGTTGGCGTTTCTGTGTGGAGTTTGCATGTTCTTCCTGTGTTGGCATGGGTTTCGTCCGGGTGCTCCGGTTTCCCCCACAGTTCAAAGACATGCGGTACAGGTGAATTGGGTAAGCTAAATTGGTCGAAGTGTACGAGTGTGTGTGAATGTAAGCGTGTATGGATGTTTCCCAGTACTTAGTGGCGGCTGGAAGGGCATCCAATGCGTTTAACTTATGCTGGATAAATTGGCGGTTCATTCCGCTGTGATGACCCCTGGTAAATAAAGGGACTGAGCCGAAGGAAAATGAATCTCCAAAATAATAAATGAGCCACCATCAGAGCAGTGCGTCTTATTTATGAATTTATTCTCAAATGTAAACTTCACTATTTCATGCATACAAGTTAAGACAACATACATTATTTGACAAATTCTTGTTAATTCTCATATTTGCATAGGACATAGTCACAATATTGTCTAACATGTATAAAATAAAAGGTCGTAAAAAGGTACAGCAGAGCAACCATAGACCAGCAACAATAATATCATCTGAATAATTCGAGGAACTGTACAACTGTAATACTTCACTGTAGTGATTTGGTTGATTTCGCAAATCAAAGTAATCAAAAGAAAAGGTTTTTCCTTATGCGGCAGTTGTTTCGAATGAGGTTATGGAGAACAGAACTGGCCATCGCTGAAGAAGAGCTTTTGTACAAAGTACTAGATGTGCTGGGAAACAGAAACCCAGCGCAATGTAGTCACTGGAGCAGGCATCACACGGTGTCGTTAAAATAGATTGTTAAAATACAGACGAGTACGTACAATAGGAAGGCAAGTCGAGTTCACGCGGCGAACGTCTACAGGACAGCATGAGGCCGCTAGTGCCTCACTACGATTCAATATACAACACTTATTGAAGTCTCTACGATAGGACAGCGTTTGCTTCACTTGTATGAACGAACGAGGAGGAGTATGAAATCATGGACCACCTGATCTGATTTTCGTATATAGGAATAGTCACATTTAGACTTTCCAAATGGCTTTCACAGTGTCCGATTATTCAAAGGAGGGTTATGTCTTATGGGAAAAATGTTGGCGTATATATTTGAAATGAATTTCAGTGTTTGGTTGGGTTTGAGCATTGAGATGCTAGATCTAGAGACAAATGGTCGCCCTGCACTTTTTTACAGAAGTGAGGGTTGAACTACACCAACCTCACGGTTTGTCAGACGACCAGACTAACAGAAGTGACCACAGCCCTCAAAAGCAGTTTGTGTCTCCTGAGCGGAGCAAGAGACGAAACATAAACAACAGTCAAACCTAAGCCACGGCTAAGACTTCTATCCACCATTTCAAAGAGGGTACCATTACGCAAACCTCAACCTAAATGATGTTTGTTAGCGCATGACTAGGGTAAATATCACTTCTGAAGTCGCTGTCTGGAGACTCCTGAAGAGCGACGACCATGACATCACTCTTTGTTTACCTGGATACACAATCACCGTATGGCGTTTACACTACATCTTTGGAGAAACATCTAACGGCAATAACACAGTGTCATTTTTATCGGTACGTGATGTTCACAACTTGAGAGTATAAAGGCAATGCTGTACAGTTGTTTTGTATGTTGGTGTAACGCAGATTCTACTCCGCATGCTCTGAGTGGGATAGATGGGAGGCAGTCGCACTAACAAGGATGCTGAAGGTTAACTCTTTAACTCCCAGGTGTCCTGGAGGGTCACAGCTCTGCACAGTTTAGTTTTAACCCCTCCATTAAACACACCTGATCAAACGGAGTCCTTCAGGCTTGTTTGAAACTTACAGGTAAGTGAGTTGTAGCAGGGTTGGAACTGAAACTGTGCAGAGCTGCGGCCCTCCAGGAACTGGATTTGACACCTGTGCTCTAACTGGTCTCCAATATAAACCTCACTCCCATCTGGGTCACAGCACCAATGCAACCCTTACAGTTCTGTTTAACCTGCTCCCAGCAGGAATCGAACCAGCGATTCCAGCATGGTGTGTTAACATGGACACTAAAGACTGCAGCCTCCAGCTACCGTTGATGGTGTGCCTTTTCAGATTTGGGGGGCAAGGTTTACTTATAGTGGATGGCCTCCTGTACACTCACTGCTAAACCGTGATGTCGACCCTTTGGTTCTACTCATTCGACGTAAGATTCAAAGTGGTGATTCCAGTATGGAAGGTGAGTGCACAAACAAGGGAGCCAGGGCTAGTGCACTTCTTGAGATCTTACCCACACAGCTCTTTCTAGCTGGCCTCGATTACTCTCCCCTCTAATCATCACTCAGGTCATGGCACCAATAGTTCTAGTGTCTGTTGCTTCTTGACATCAGGGTGGTAAGGCCGGCCTCAGATTTTACTAGATGGCCATCATTAACTCGCCCTCCAAACCCTCGATTTTGATCCGGGTCACGACACCAATATAACTAGTCTTGCTTTGAGTGTAGTCTGAAACTGGCACATGTGAGGTGAGCACACTAACAAAGATGCATTTTTTTTTCTAGTGCCCTTCTTGAGATCAGGGAGGTAAGTGCTGACGGCACTAATGTACATTTACTATTGTCGATTTTACAAGGTGGCCACCATTAACTCACATCCGGGTCATGGCACCAATACAACAACCCCTCCAGTTCAACTAGTCCTGCTCTGAGTGTGATTTGAAGCTGTTCTGGCATGGGAGGTGAGCACACTAACAAGGATGCTAATGACATTGTCTAGCATCTTTTGCTAGTGCACTTTTTGAGATCAGGAAGGTGCAATTTACTAATTTTACTCTGCATTAAACTCGTTCCCTAAACCTCACTCCCATACAGATTATAGCGCAAATGTCATCCCTTTGGTTTAACTCGACCGGCTTAGAGCAGGCTTCAAACCTGCTTCTCATGTTGGAATTGCTGGAGCACTAACAAGGGCACTAAAAACTGCAGTGTCTAGTGTCTGTTGATATTCACAGATATGTATTTCTTGGACTATACTGAATAAAAAAAAGCCTTTCAATGGCTTAGAATGTGTGAGAGGTCAACCAAACAGTTGATTTTGCATATCGATATTAAAAACTCTCGGCCAACTTTGATTGTTTCCCAGTATAAATGCATAACTAAAGAGTTCATATACGTTTAAGACGTCAATCAGTTCAGGGAAAACACTCAAGAATTCTTCTGAAATAATCAAACCAACCAACTTATGTGACAAACATTCATTCTTTTGATCCTGAAGCCTTTGGTAATGTCTTTTAAAATAATAATTCAATACAAGCCTTCTAAATGCAGTCACCCAATGCCAAAGTGAGGGCGAAACTAAAGGTCGTGGCACTCCAGCGTCCTTGGCAATTGCACCTTTAATCTAAAACATCATCCTTTTTATCAGCGTTGAGATTATCAGTTATTCAAACTGACCTTATTTTGCGTGGGAAGACAATATTGGATCTGATAACTGCACATTTGTATGGAAGCCATCTTGTCTGTTTTCTGTTCTTACAGGGTTGAGGGTTCTGGTTAGACGTATCAGAACATGGCGTGGCTATTTCTTTAGCAAAGGAGCGGTTGTAGAAGTTTACAGGTGACAAATTGGACAGCAAAGATGGAGAAAGTACCAAATTGAACTAGTAACAAAGTCACGTAATGCATACATCACAGTCAAAAAGAGTAATTGCAAAATAAATACATAAAGAAACGAAGCTTTGATGCATTGGTTGGATATAAGCAGCATATTTATAGCAAATGTAATTGCAATCCTTTGGAATGGTAGAGCTTTCACGTAGGATGGTGAACAGGTTAATATCTGAGTTTTCACTATGTGCATTTGTTCTGTACAACGATGACAAATTAAGAAAAACATAACTAAAGAATACATCCAAATCACGCCAAAGGGGAAAATAAGAAATACTTGCGCATCTAATACATCATTCACCCCGCTAAATACACATAGAAACATACAGCACTCATAGAAAACTGTACAAGGTCATTGTTATCTTGCCTATCACTGCGAATGATGAAATAAAATCCCCTTCCTGATGCCTTTGGCACTCATTATTGAACTAACATGCAGTCTGTTGAATGTAAGATCCAATGATTCAATCAAATGCTGTCAAAATCGTTAGTTGACATTGTGCACAAATCATGTTTTTGGGTTGGGAGTGTGGGTTTATGCAATCCACTGGAAGATGAATTTCATAAAAGATGACTCTGACTCATAAGACCCTGATAATTCATAAAAAATATTGTCTTTTAAATTTACAATTCTTTCAGATATGGACTTGGACCCCTTCCCAACCCCATCAAAAAAAAAAAAAATCATAACCTTCTTGATTTGTATAGAGGTATGAGTTTGATGGTACATGACAAAAAATAACACACAGGTGAAATTGCAATTGTTAAATAACAAAGAAAAAACAAAACATGAACGTGACTATCTACTCACAATGCTGTGGTCTCTGTGTTAACGTGATCGCGTGAATCACATTCAGTCTCGTGTGATGCTTTGAGAAGTCAGGATTTTTCCCTTTTTTCTCTCACCTAAAACCAATCGTTTAACTTCCACGTCTGATTATTGATGAAGAATGTCTTTCAGTGTCCATTTTTACTAGCATCATTGCAGCAGACAGAAAAGAAAGCCTTATGAAACACTGACAAACGTCACTAGAAAGATCAATAATAATAATAATAATAATAATAGCTAAGATTTGAACACAAAAACAATGCAGAAAAATATTGAACAAAAATTGAGAAATGAGTACATCCATGGGTTGTAATCTGAGAAACATAAGCAGGTAGAGTTTGACTTGTCATGACCTTGACATGTTTCCACCAGTTTTCAATGGTCTTGCTTCGCATTCAAGTAGTATCGGTACAGTGAAAAATACAGAAACATAAGCACGCATGTGTTTGTAACCCGGGCTGTGAGTGAAAATACATTTCTATTTCAGCAAATATTGTCAAGAAAAAAATATATATATATATTTAGTTGTGTGTACTTTCTAACCAGTAACCAAATGGGAGGGACTTCTGTTGCTTTTTTGAGGTTTGGGGGTTCTTGAATCATGCACCAAATGACACATAAAGGCTGGTTTATAGTTCTGCGTCAAGTGATCGCCGTGACCCACGGCGCATAGCCATGCGTTTATACTTCTACGTGTTGTTTGTGTTGTTCTGCAATAACATTTCCGAAACGCTAGCTGGCAGTAGGTTTTTGTGTTCCTCTGTGTCGAGTTTCTTCATAGGCGTTTTGTTTTCTGAACGCTACCTTAATGTAGAAGTAGCTCAAACTCAGAGGTGGGAACTGGCGGACGTGCGACAACATTAATCATAAGGTATAACCAAAAGTTTCCATCTGGAGCTCTTCAGCGGGACTTGACACTTGTAAGAACTTGCTCCATCAGGCTCGCGACTCTCAGCACCGCCCACACTCGTCACTACACTTCACAACAACGTGTAGTGCAAGTTATGTAATTGGTCGGCTTGGTAGTTACATTTTTTGAGAGTTCAGGGTTGGCGTCAGCCACGGCGAGGGCTATGTGACCATGCAAAGGCAGCACCGGAGCATACACGAGCGCTTGACGCAGAAGGTATAAACCAGCCTTAATGCTTTTACTGGGTTTTAACAAGTACTAATGAATAAAGTAAGTTGGTTCCAGCCTTAATCTGCCCTGAAATACTCTTCCCCAACCAGCAGTTTGGGAGTATTTCAGACACAATGAATCAAAGGTGGTTCGACAGATACGAATACAAAAGGTCTACGAATAAGTAAAGATTCTTGCACACAGTGAACACAAGCTAGCTTTGGAAGTAAGCTGACATGTGAAATTGCGAAGGCTGAAGTTGACATCGCTTTTGAAGGGATAGGGGAGGGTGCGACCGCAGCTAGATGGCTTTACGTGTGGGTTTATTGCAGAAATAATGCCGCCGTGGCACTATTTATTTTGATTAGGGCTGTTTTCTTTAGCTGAAAGCCGTGATTATGGAGTTTTTTTTTTGAGGGCTATAAGAGAGGCCCCTCAAAGGGGGATGTTGGGGGGAGGTTGGAAAGGATAAAGGGGGGACAAGGCCTGGCATTCACAGGCCTCCCCACCTGCTTCTCAAGCCCCGGAGCGCACATCCAGCTGGGCAACTCTGATGCTGGTCTCCCCACAGCGGGCATGGAGGAAAACGTGCAAGTAATAAGGGACACATGAAGATGGCTGGTGCTGAATGATGAGCTTATGAATATAAAACAAAAAACTGTCACAGAAAAGCTTGAGAAAAGTGTCACCTTGGTGCGTATGGGAAAGTGAGACAGCGGATTGAGGCAGCAGCGCCACAGTAGTTTTGATAGCGGTGCCTCAGTATGCCTTTCGCCTGAGCGAGTAAGGTCTGGTCGACAGTTTCTCACGGTGACCCGTCATCCCTACAACGGACGGCAAAGTCATTGTTCAGTTGATATGTGTATATATGAATATGTACAAACCGAGTAGTAATGCCTAAAGCCCCTTCTTTTTTTAGCGAGAGTCAAGTTTGAAAGCAGCTGTTTATTGAGGTAATGAGTGGTCGGTCACACTGATGAATCAGTGGTCTTCAACGGTAAAAGATGTGCAATTGTTTCCCTGTGCTTGTGAATAAAGTAGGACTGATCTTGTATGAGAATTTGAGGGGAGACTGATGGGGGGGGGGGGGGGATACTGATAAAATCTAATTTGAAAATTCCCAACATGCTCAACTCCTGATTTGGAAGCATATCATGCCTATTGTCTGTTAGCTGTTATGATTTGGGCTTTAACTTCCTCTATTACACCCCCTTAGTCGGCTGCTTGGATGCCATCCAATCAGACGAGGCCGTTTTCCGTCTTTAAGCTCCAGCAATGCATTATGGGATGCTGTTGGCGGGTGAGAGGGGAGTAGCGCAGAAGGGAGGGAGTGAGGGAGCTGACTGGGTGTTTCTTCTGCTGGAGTGCTCGGCTCCTGATAAAGCCTCCGTCTTTATCTGTCTCGCTGTGGGTCAACCCCCTCTTTCCTGCCTCCTGCAGATAGTGCTCTTTGTTCACATAAAGGCCTGTTGCTCTCCTCAACACAAGGTGAGCCTGACCTGATCGCAGACATTCTGATAATCTAGGTCACTTTGAGTTGTAAATCTGTGACCTAATTAGTGAGCAACTCTTATGTTGTTAAGAGGAGTTAATCTGGCAATTTGATAGGAGTCTTGGCCATGATGATGATAAAAAATAAATAGGCCGGGTCAATTAGTCCGCTATTTGGTCATTTCAAGATTATCTGCCAATGACATTGGCTGCATCTTAATCAGCTCCCAGGGTTGTGGATCAGTTATGTACATGAATGTTTGCTAGGATTGTTCTTTACCTGTCAAACTATGTTTGTTCATTAATTTGCCTTTGGCTTAGTCCCTTTATTCATCAAGAGTCGCCACCGCAGAATAAACTGGCAACTTATCCACCATATGTTTTGCACAGAAGATGCCCTTCCAGCTGCAACCCAGTAATGGGAAACATTCTTCCACACTCATACACTATGGCCAATTTAGTTTATTGAATTCACCTACACCGCATGTCTTTGGACTGTGGGGGAAACCGGAGCACCTGAAGGAAACCCACGCTAACACAGGGAGAACATGCAAACTCCACACATATATGCCAACTGACCAAGCCAGGATTTGAACAAACAACCTTCTTGCTGTGACAGGCGACAGTGCTAACCAATAAGCCACCATGTCGCCCATGTTTGTTCATGTTAAATCTAAATCTGTTTTGACCTTCTATTAGGAAAGCGTAGTGTGCATCGATGTGCCCTGATTTTCATGGTGCACTGTGGGACTTTTCAGGGAGTAAACATTTTAGTGCACTGGAAGAATTTTGAGATTTGAGATGGAGCTTAAAATGGCTGACTCACTCATCAGTGCACTGACTACCGAACAAGGAAGCTGATTGAGGCGCACCCAGTATCTTATAGAGCATAGGTCTCAAACTCGATTCCTGGAGGGTTGCAGCGCTGCACAGTTTTGCTCCAACCCTAATCAAACGCAGCTGATCCAACTAATCAAGGTGTTCAAGGCTACTAGACACTACTAGATCAGCTGTGTTTGATTAGGGTTGGCGCAAAACTGTTCAGAGCTGTGGCCCTCCAGGAATTGAGTTTGTGACCCATGTTATAGAGCAGGAATCACCAAACTTGTTCCTGGAGGTCCGGTGTCCTGCGGATTTTAGCTCCAACCCTAATCAAACACGTCCGAACAAGCTAATCAAGGTCTTACTAGGTATACTTGAAACACTCAGGCAGGTGTGTTGAGGCAAGTTGGAGCTAAACCCTGCAGGGCAGCGGACTTCCAGGAACGAGATTGGTGACCCCTGTTATAGAGCAATATGATGTTATATTTCACAAATCTGTTAGCCTAAACTGATTTGAGAAATCACTGGCTTTTGGAAAACGCAGCTTAATATTTAGCTGATGTTTGTCCATTTTGAGATTAGTCCCTCTTGCCATATCTGGCAAACCAATATATAGGCCAAGCTGATTATTCAGACAATATTTGGTAATAGTGACATAACTGGTGTTGGCTACTCGCTGTGCTCTTTGAAACCATTGTAAGCCTTAAGTACATGTTGACCATTGACGCCAATGTACTTTGTACATACGCCAATTATCTTACGTAAATAATGATATTAGATCAGTCACTGAATTTATATATCAATCCTAGCCAAGCACAATGATTTAACTCAAATATGGCTGCAGTTTTTGACTTCTTGGGCAGCTTGGGATGGTGTGGATTTCTTATCTTTTTCTTTTAAACTTGTTTTTTCTTTCTCTCTCTGGCCCTCCATCCATCGCTCTCGTACGCCCACTCCTTCTCATCAGCAAGAGTGAGCGAGACAGAGTGCGTAAAACTCCGCTCTAATGGCTCTCGTCTCCCCGGCTAGTGTGCTATGAATAGCCCTGTGTAGGATGATGCAGTTTCCTAAGTGGAGGGCCTCTGCAGATGGAGCTCTGCGGAGGGCAAAGGGCCAGGACTTCTGCTGTTACCTGAGAGAATGCCAACATCCCTCCCTCCCCCCTCGTCTTCCTCTGGAGAGAGTAAAAAAAAAACTCTGTTCTCTCATTCACACCTTGGTCTTTGGTGGATTCTGCTCATGTGCTTATTTTTTTTTATCTTTGAGTCTGAAGTAGGCGTAAGTCCAGACGAGTCCCTTTTGAATGTGTCGTACTGTAGTGAAAAACCCTGCAATTGATGAATGTGCTGTTTTTATTGAGGAAACAGCTGCTTTGAAACTTCAGCCTCCAAATTTTCGAGGGGAGCTTAGCTTAGTCCACTGAGAAGAAGTGGTCCTGTCTGTTCTCCTCATCGGGCGGCTCAAGCATGTAAAAGAGGACCGATCATGACATTCATGCTATATTGAGAGGATTCCCTTTCAAACATGGACCTAGGCCAGAACAGTTCTGACTGTGTGTGTGTACAGGGTTATCGCAATGTCGCAAATAAAGTCACTTCCAGTCATTCAAGACAGAATTACCCCCCCGACCCTTCGTATCTAGCAAGTGATTCTGACACTCTTCAAAAAACAATAACATTAATATAGAGTATGATTGACCCAGAATTTGCTTCCCCTGATGTGAATACCAACCAACCCCAAAAAAAGAGTGCAAAGTTTCCTTTTGTCCGAGTGTAAGGCTGTCTCTTAATGTATGTTTATCTTCATCATGTTCATTCTTTCAAGCTAACAAGGCCATCCCTGAGCAGGGCGCAAAATTCAACCTCTGTTGAATTTCAGAGTAAAGTGATGCTTGTATTGTGCAGTCAATGTGAGTATTAAAGGAGAAAAAACTGTTCTGAATCCTGAGGTGTATGTGTGCCCCTCTCCCTCACCCGTTTTAAATAAAACAAAATAAAAAAGGAACATTTTTACCTGTCAAACCTTTCAACTGTTAAGTTCACTTGAAGAGAGCGGGTGTATATGAAAAACGCAAAAGAACATAATGGAAAGAGGCTGTGGCCAGAAGCTATAAAAATACAGACATATGGTACATCATGTAAATATTGCCATGTGGGAAAGGCATTTTCTTTTTGTGTATTTTTCCTCTTTTAAGGGTTGCACAAGAAAATTGCACTACAAGAAGCAGTTATGTACAGTACACCACAGCAAGCGACGGGGTTTAGCCTAGGCGCTTGTTACGCCAGCAATTTTTTGGGAAAGAAAAAGATGGATAGAGAAGAAAATAAAAATCAGCCTGGAGATCCAGGCGCTGTGGGCTGAAAGTGCGGCCAGGTTAAGGCGAGTTGGCTGGGCTTAGGGCAGGGCTAAGGGTGGGGCTCGAGGCGTCGGATCGACTGTAATCGCTGAGGGAGCCAGGACGCATGCTACTCGAGACTGTGGCGTTTCCTCCACCGTGCTGCCTCTTCAGCATGGCTGGCTGGAAGTCGGAGTGACGGCGTGCATGTTTCATCAGGTGGTCGCTCCGCATGAATCGCTTGTCGCACAGGGGGCAGCCAAACTTCTTCTCACCCGTATGGGTGCGATAGTGCCGTGCCAGCTCATCAGAGCGAGCAAACTTCTTACTGCAGTCGGGCCAGGTGCAGGGAAAGGGGCGCTCTCCTGCGACAAACACAGAAAGCAGAACACACAGCCGTTAGTATTTACTACACACGCTCATCACTGTACAGACGTTTTCAAAACATCTGAAGCTATAAAAGCATCAAAAAATAAGAAGTTGCAGCTGTACTTGGGAACATTTGATTAGCATTGAATCAATTTTTTGAAAGGGTAAAAAACAAGGTGTTAAGGAGACCACATCATAAACGCCACCATGCACCACTAACAGTGATAAATAGGGGCGGTGGTGCCAACTGATGTGAACCTAGTCCTTTTTTTCCAGCCCTTATGTGAACAATGAACTCTTTGAGCACAAAGTCCTACTGTGGCCTGTTTTATTCTACATGGCCCCCATTAAGCTCGTGCCGACATGCTTCATTTGTATAATATGCTCTTTCACACAGATCTAGAACCAGTTCTGTTTTGTCTTGCTATGCTAACACATAGCATTCAGCGAAGAAAAGGTGTACCTAAAACACAAAATCCCATACAGGTCCTACTGAATCCAAATTCACACACTAGAGAAGCTAAACCGCCGTACAAATCTAAATCAGTTCACATTTAAAACAATGGTGCATGACCCAACCCATTCAGATCCAGGTCACGCATGGGTTTACCTTCCGTGGTTGGCTTTTAAATCCCAAAAAGAGCAGTCTTTAACCAGACGTGAAAGACCTGATGTGGCACAACTATTTAGAAGCGGCTCGTGAGAGCGTGCTAATCCTCTCCTATAGAAGCAAAAGTCTGCAAAAAAAGTTTTTTTACAATCGCTAAGCTGAGTGAAAAGCCCACACATTAAACCAAGAATGCACTGCATTAAAAATGAACCATATGTTCCAGCCCAGTAAGCATTGCATCATGCTAATTGGAGAATCATGAGAATACTAGGGGGACATGTATCACTTTGACTGCTCCAAAAGAGGCTTATGGGATTTTCTGACTCATTATTGAGATAACTGATGGACACACAAACACATACTCGCTGGTTTATGTGGAACTGGCACACATCTCCAAGCAGCCTAGCAAAGTATTTCTTTCTTCCCCTCCCACCCCACCTCCATTACCGCCACATGTTGCAGACCCAGACAGCGAGTTTAATTAGGCAGGTTAATAGTCTTTACTATAGTACCCTGCCCCAGCTTGTGCTCCAAACACAACTAGCAGTGAGCCAAAAGCATGGGAAATTATACCCTACCCCTTCCCCTTCAGGCAATAAAAGTGGGCTCTGACACAAATCTACCCAAAGCCAGATGGGACCATATATCTCGGTGTGGTTTCCTCACAGTTTCATGCGAGACGAGCTGATGCAGTACCAACGCCCTTTTTTTTTCTTTGTGCACACAGGGCCCACATGTCAGATACGGCTTGTGTTTTAGTTCCATTTCATTGGTTGTCTTCCCCCACAAACGTGAGAACAGCTCTACTTATTTTACCAGCTTTTCGACAGCTGTTTTTCCTGCACCACCACAATGGTCTCGAAACCACCGTTAAATAGCGTATAGGTTATAATGTCTCTGCAGTTTTCATAATTTTGGAAAAGGCAAAGAACGAGCCAGACATCTCAGTCATTACTCGGTTAAATTAGACAGAACAGGCAAAGTACACAGAGATCCAGACAGCTTTTTGCTGCTGCCTTTGTTTTGTGGTTTCCCCTTAAGGCCCCAATGGAAAACAAACTTCAAACGAAACATATACGTGATGCCAAATTTATGTGTGGGACGACAGCTTTGCTGGGGTCCCTTCCCCCTACTATAAAAGATTTGAGAAAGCAAGAGAAACAGCAGGCAGAGCAAGTCTAGACTCCCCCAGTCTAAATCTTTGACCTGTCACTCACTTTCAGACAGACCTGCTAACACCATCATACAAAAAAACCTACTATGTGATGACAGACGCACCTCACATGTAGCCATGTCACACGAAAAAACAAGAATGTGTGAATGAGCTTTGCGTTCATAAAAATATCTATGTAGGTTTGCTTGTACGCTTCACACATTATATCCTCCCACACACGTCCACGTGAAAGTTACTCACACACAAACACTCACTCCCACTCCAAGTAAAGCAAATAACATCTTCGCGCTTGCATTGCTGCAAAAAACACATCATCTGATACTCATTTGCCACACACGTATTCAAGCCCATCCTAACAGTACATAAAGCCACAATTTAAATCCACCAAACGTGCCACACCCACAAGAATTAATCTGAGAGGGTCACTGTTGTTTGACCTCGTTTTAAACATCCTGGATCTAGTCATGATTGTGGAGTATAAACAAAAATACACAAGATCTAACATTAGCACTGTAGGAATGGAACCAGAGCGGTAGACAGTTTGAGATTCTGCCTTCAGCGACTACAGAAGCCAACCTGTAATTTACAGTCTAATTAATACACGAAAGAGTCTGTGGGAACTCGAGGTTGTAAAGCATGAGTTATGAGTTGGGGATAATATGGTGAGCAGCTTTGCAGCAAAGACAAGAGTGGCAATAGAATATTTTACAAACTGGGACGAGCCTAAAGGTGTGAATAGTGTAAAAAGTGACAATACAATGCGTAGGTGTTAGTCTAATCTCAAGTTGTCACACCTTGTGGTCATGTTTGCCGGCAGATCGCTCTGCAACTCTCACATGGTCGCCCACTGAAGCTAAGCAGTCAGGTCAGTACCTGGATGGGAGACCACATGGGAAAGCTAGGTTGCTGTTGGAAGTGGTGTTAGTGAGGCCAGCAGGGGGCGCTCAACCTGCGGTATATGTGGGTCCTAACGCCCCAGTATAGTGACGGGGACTCTATACTGCTCAGTGAGCGCTGTCTGTTAGATGAGACATTAAGCCGAGATCCCGACTCTCTGTGGATGTTAAAAATCCCAGGATGTCCTTCGAAAAATAGTAGGGGTTTAACCCCGGCATCCTGGACAAATTTGCCCACTGGCCTCTGTCCATCATGGCCTCCTAATAATCTCTGTATCAAAATTGGCTTCATCACTCCATCTCCTCTCCACCAATCAGCTGGTGTGTGGTGTGCGGTCTGGCGCAACATGGCTGCTATCGCGTCATCCAGGTGGATGCTGCACACTGGTGGTGGATGAGGAGATTCCCAAAAATGTGTAAAGCACTTTAAGTGTCCAGAAAAGCGCTATATAAATGTAAGGTATTATTATTATTATTATTATTATTATTATTATTATTATTAGTGTAAAAAGTGACAATACAGTGTGTAGGTGTTAGTCTAATCTCAAGTTGTCACCTTGTGGTAATGTTAAATGAGTGTTTAAACACACAGACATTGTTACAAAAAATTCAATCCAAATGGACCAGAACACTAGCATTTATTATAAAAAGAAACAGTACAAAAGCATCATTAAAAGACATGACTATTCTGAACTATCACATAAAAAAAAATACTGCTTGTACTGCGACCATGACTAAGAGGTCAAGCTGGAACCGTTTCCAGGAATATTATTATCACCAATGAGGACACATTTGACGTGGCTCTGAAGTAGGCTTATGTAAAAAGGTCGCGTTGTCCTGCGTGTGGCAGTTTCATAACAGATGGAAGTTACTGTGGCTTTGTCCGGTACGTCAAAAACCATACACAAACTGTGGACAGTTTTAAATATTTACAGAGATAAAATATTGTGACACAAGCACCCAACTCTGAAACAACCGTCATGTTGTTCATGCAAATCCTTTGACAAAATGTGTATAAACAACTTGCTTTTCGTTTTTGTGCAGCCTTGCAACATGGCACTTGTATTTAAATTTTAAGCCGTTTGCATGTCATGGACACTGGCATGTCATCATACTGATAGGCTGCACCCTCTGGTGTGGTGCAACTGGCTCTGTGTGTACTGTATCTCTTTTTCACAACAGGGTTGTTAATTAGAGTAGCTTTAGATATGACCTCCATGTTAACGAACACAGTGACCCAGTTACCCTTTTACACAGTTACATCACAGTTGCTAGTATGGCCATCCCATAGAGAAGGTAGCCGTGCAACAGTGTTTCCCTTCAGAGGCGATACCATTATGTCACAGGCATCAGCCTTGCATAACTGTTCCCTTTTGGGGCCACTGGGTCAGCAAATAAACTTATGCTCATCCCTTGTAAGTACGGTAACATAACACAAATCAAGTTCATTTCATAGTGGGCCAGAATAAAGAACAATTTCAGACTACGTAGGAAACTGTAGAAATGGGCCTTTTGAGGTGAACAGTCTATGCCACAGACATCTGATCAGGCCACTATCTGAGCAACACAAGTGCAGACTGAATGTCGATCCAGGAGACTTTGTGTCGCTCACCTGTTCCAACAAGAGCTACCAGCATCTCTGTGTGAGCGAGATAAAATACCTCAGGTTTCTTCAACCATGAGGCCACTTACGCAGGCAGGGACGTAGGTAGGAATGGAGGCAGCCAGACACTGCATGAAAAAGGCAGGCAGACATTAGGACAGACAGTGAGGACCTCCAGTGGGAGGTCTTAAAAATCCTTTATAACCACAAGCTTAAAGTGTATTATCTAGGCTTGCTCAATGACTATACACACTTGATGACCTAGAACATGCTCTGAAATGAGCTTTTCTTGAAATTAAACCAAGTGCAGGTTTTAGTAAGGTCGTTTTGCATTCACTGCCTTCCATTCATTTTCCAAACACTAAGGTTTATAGAAGAAACTGTGCTATTTGTTCATGTTGACTGGGAGTAATTAAGGTCAGGATGAGGACAGTGGAAACCGATCTTAGATTAGTATAAAAGGCCTATTTGTACCCATAAAGATCTAAAAGGTTATTGTGAATTTGTTCTTGTTTTGCAAGATATGTTGGCCAGGAATCTGGCAGACAGTGCACATGTGCCTTAAGTTACCTTTTAGCCAGAGGCAAAGCAAAAACGATACAACAAATGCAGATGTAAACTAGACCGAGACATGACGCTTGCAATATCATAAGTATTAGATCCTGATGTTGCAGATGGTGATCTCGATTAGATCAGATGTTCTGAATGAGAGGCACACTGTGTACTAGCCTCTGCTCTACCACTTACTCTGATTTGTTATCTGTGGAAAACCACAAGATGCCTGATCTCCAAAATGGCACCACAAATGTAGTTGCAACACACTTACCAGCAGGTTGTAATTTATTTTTTGTGGGTCGTGCACGAGTCTGCTAACTTGAGCCCTCAATGTTAATAACAAGACCGCTTTGGGATATTGCAGACACAGATCCAACATTTTCCTAAACTGTCTGCAATAAAGTTATCAGCTTGTCTCAAGCATAGCAAACTTGGCAATTTCTGTAAATGACCTTGCTTTCCCTTTCTGCCAGGGCTGAGATGCTTGTCGAGATGACCTCATCACTACCCCATAGGAGTAGAGAATTTTGGGAGTGGGTGCAATTCCATCAGCATCAAAATTGGGAGAGAGCTCTGGGTCACGCCCTCCATCCAACCGAGGATGCCAAGAAGTGAGTTCATTGAGACTGCAACACACCATGGAGACCAGAAACCACAAAGTCTGGAACAAGCATAGCTTGGACTTATGTTATAGTTGTGGCCAATTTAGCAAATTATCATCATATCTGCATTAGACACACAATCATACTAATCTCATGAAGGTCTAGTGAGCAGATTGCTGACCGAGCAAAAACAGTCCTAGTGGTTTGACCCAGATCACAGCATTTAGAAACCAGCGTGTGAGTGGAACAAAAGACAAAGTACAACACACGAATGTGAGTGCTAATGGAGGGAGGGGTGCAGCCACATTGAGACTTGGTGAGTCAAATCAGGCTTTAAGTACTTCGTTCGTGCCAATGACTTGAAGAAATTGAGGATTAAGGCTAATGGATGTGGGTGTAACAAAGACATTATGGCTACGTCAGGTGCAATGATTAGGACTGGACCAGACTTGTCAGGAGTCACTGTGACAAAAGCAACTGTTTAATTTATTCTCCTCTTTTGTCGTAGGTTACTAATGCTTAAAAGTCTTTCCATTGCACATCTCCTCCCAGGGTTTTAATGGTGTTGAGAAATGTGAACAATAGCACTGGCCTTGTGTCTGACGAGAAAGCATTCACCATCAGGCATTTCAATCAAGTTTTCAAAGCCTAGTAGACATAACTCACTCCTCCCAGTCTCCACAGCACATGTGCACACATAGTCTGAGACACATTATATTAGGAAGCAGCCACAACTGCTGCAGATTTATGTCCCCTCCCCTCTGTTTTCCCACCTTGTGAGAAGCGCAGTTCACAACATTGCCCTTCTCATCACTGCAGCCTTGGAATGGACCTTCCTGCAGGTCCTGGCCTATCTAGGTCACTTGGATTGTTTTCCAACTCAGCAAAATTATTTACATATTACAGAGCACATTAAGACAACTGTAGCCATGAGCCTATGAGCAGCAACAGGCGAGAGCAGGTGGGTGGGGTCACCCACAACTCTGACACTCATGTGCAGACACAAAGCCTGCTGTATGTCAGCTAAATTTATATTTTTATACTTTCAAACATGCCTGAATTCAAATAATAACAATGTTAATGAAGGATAAATATGATTTTTCCTATATTAGTTTTTAAAGACAAACTGTTTCTTCCAACATAATCAGGTAAACTGTGCATTGAACACATTTACTCTGAAGATTTACCTTGAGTAGACGGTACAGACAGTGAGATAATTTAATGTGAAACTGCCTGACCATCCCTTCCCCCATGACGGTCCACTGAATGATCCTTTTCATCCCGTAGCCACGCCTGGAAGAGCACACAGGCCAAGTTCCTTAACATATACAGATTTAATAGACAGTAAGGGGTCAAACATATCACTGGCAAATGCTAATGTCAATATAAAAACCTGGGAGGCTAAACAAGGTTCTGACATACAACAGAGAACAACTTCTTTCTCCCACAGACTTGCAAACCCAAATGCATGCAAAACCTTTCTGCAACTGCAGAGTTACCACATCAGATTGCCAGCAGATGCAGCTGACCAAGTGACCTACATCAATGGAGGGCTTTGACAACGGATCCCACCCTGTACCCACCCCCACACTTTCCGTACAGTACATCACAAATTGCAGTGTTAGCGCCTCACATGGAGTTTGCGTGAGACCCTAAGCCACCAGCTCATGCTTCAGGAAGCTGAAAATACAGCTCCACACTAGCTCCAGATCCCCTTCTTCCTGCACAGAGAAATCGACACCCATGCATAGTAAATGTAAGAAAGCAACAGAGCTCAAACTATACAGCGCTTCAGCAGTTCTTCACCTTACGCCCTAACGGGTGGGTGGAAAGGACACAGGGCAATTGGGGGATGGTTAGTTAGGAACAGACTGGCTTTTATAAGACTCTGCCAAAGCTTACTAAAAGTATACATAAGTTCAGCAGAGTATAAAATGTGCTTATAGGAAGCTGTGGTCTAATACCAACTCTTTGGCGAGTTAGCCATGTCTGACTTGCTTAAATGTATGAAGTCTGAGTTGTTTTTTGGTTCTTATGGAAGCCAAATAAACTATATGGTTTTCTTCATATGAAAGAGAAATAAGAGAGCTGTATTCCCGTCAGTGAGGGCTGCTTCAGGAGAGATGGATGACTGCAAAAGGGCGGTTGAGCGCATGATGAAACACCCTGGGGCTTTAGCACTACAGCCTATCATATTCGACTGAGAGAGATGCACCAGTGCATGGTTTCTACCTTTTACACAGAAGAATTCACCATATCTGAAAAAAAAAATGCTAAGTGGACAGAAACGGAGCAATCGGATATTGGGACAATGGTCTGAACACCATGTCCACAGCAAATTTGATATGTTTTATGATGAATATATACAAGTCCTGAAGACATAAAATAGCCATTTAGATACCAGCTGTACTAAATAGTAATGGCACAATTACTATTATAGCTAATATTTTTTTTACTTTTATTTTGTGCTAATCTTTCCGAAAACATTTTATAGGTGCACCTATAAAACTGACCTCTGCTTATCGCCATCACCAATTAACTAGCATGTGCGTTTCCTGAATGGCAAGTGGGTCAGCCAAGCCCAGGCACTCCTGGCATCTGACATAGATCTTAGTTGCAAGGTTTCAGGCCAGGGGTGTGGAATGGAAAATGGTTTAGTCAGAGAGAGCAGAATCCCTGCAGTGAAGGGATCACCCTCACACTGCGCCCAGCCCCACCCCAGCCAGCCATGGCACTGTGCCACAGGGCAGAAGTGCCCAAGTCCCACCCATCCTCTAAAACCTTCCACCTGACTGACGGCCAGGATGACTGCACAGGATGTAACATCTGTAAATACCCCAGTGCAGAGGAAAGGAAAAAGGCTGACAAGTCAGTTTAATTTGCATGTATATGCTGTTAATGCGGGAAGAGGGATTTCTAGGAACTTGCTGCTTTAATTCACATTTGAACCAATTGTCTGGTCCATTGTTCGAATGGGAACATTTGTCCACTTACACTGCGTTAGTCCTACTACTGCGTGCAGTCCTGGGGCTCTTGCACAATACAAAGGGGCACATACGGGTTCAAAGGGAAAACAAAAAACCTAACCAGCTGTGAAATATGCAATTATGGGCTTTGTTTGTGTGTATGTTAAAGAGGGCTGCTGCTGGTGATGTGAAGTTAATGGGTACAAGCCACACAAAACCGCAGAATAACCTTTTCTGTTGACCCTACCCATAGTCAAGCAGTGGGAAATAGGTCCTACAGCAAGCTGAGCAGGTGATTGAAAATTAAATTTGTTTTAATTTGAACAATCTCGTTAAAATGATTTGAAAACTGCAAGTTCATCCGATTGAAAATAGCCCATCCTGTCTTTGGTGGTCCGATGTACTTAATAGCATCCTTCCCCCAACAAAGCTGCTTTAGCCAATCTTGCTCATCAATTTGTGGCAAAATCTGTCCTCCTATTCTCTATAGCATTTCGAACCCCGCCTCCTCATACTCGCAGGAGATCAGACAAAGCTGTCTAGTAACCTTAGACCCTCAACCTGCTGTGTTCCCCTCCTCTTCAGCAGGCCACTCAGCACAATGAGCAGTTTTCGTACCGCATCTTCTACATCCCACCTCTCGTGCTTACCATCTCAATGCGGTAAAGGATTACAAAAACCTCTGAGGCCTTGGAGGTGATCTCTTTTAATCTCCCTTGCACAGCACAACATGCAACAGTGTGATCTGAGGCGTGCTATCAATATTCAAGACTCTCTCAAGTACTTAGTGGCTTGGTGTGGTAACGTGTCCCTTCACTTGCCTGGAGATATTCCCATGAGTAAAAGACTAGCATTACAGGTACGGAGTATCCCAATCAGGATAATGAGCCTAGGAATGGGGTCCAGATGACATTGAGTTGTATAGGGAGCAGATTAGATTATAGGGCCGGGAGATTAACCCCGAACATAGGGGCCACATGTACCCATTCTGATCACGAGGGCCTTTTATGGGTTTAACATTGAAAGCAGTTTGTGAACCTAATGAACTTTTTTTTAGCTCCCACTTTATTTTAAATGGCCTTAACTACTATGTACTTGCATCAAAATATAAATTCAATGTACTTTTGTGTTCATAATGTATTGCAGAACACTTCTGGTGCTATTGAGGGAACAGGAATGGTTTGGTGGTATGGGTAAGTTTAAGGGTGGGTTAAGGCGTAAGGGATGTCAACGGTGTCATGTTATTACAAGGATGTATTACAGATGTAATTACATGCAGGTATTTAATCAAGAATAGGTACAATGTAAACCATTTATTTACACAATGAATACATTGTAAAGAATGATTAATTTCAGTGTAAGTACTTCTGCGTCGAATGATCCGCGTGACCCACGGTGCCTGCCTTGTGCGTAGTCGTGCATTTATACTTCTGGCTGCTGTTTGTGTTTGCAATAACACTTCTGAAACACTAGCCGGCAGTAGGTTTTTGTTCCTCTGTGTCGAGTTTCTTCGTGGGTGTTTTTCTGAATGCGACAAGTAGCTAAAACTCGCTCATTTTAAGGCGGGAACCGGTGGACGTGCAACAACTTTCATCAGAGGACAAACAAAAATTTGTTTACCTTATGATTAAAGTTTCTATCTGGAGCTCCTTCATTGGACTCGACACCTGTAAACACTGGCTCCATCGGGCTCGCAGCTCTCAGCAACGCCCACGCTCGTCACTGCTACCAAGCCGACCAGTCAGAGCTTGCACTACGCATCGTTGCGATCTGTAGTTACATTTTTTGAGAAATGCACGTCAGCATTGTCCATGGAGAGGGCTATGCGACCGCGCAAAGGCTGTTCCGGACCATACGAGTGTGCTAGACGCGGAAGTATAAACCAGCCTAAAGACTCTTAATATAAAGTGGGAATTGTTTTAAATTTAGCATTGACTTTTAAAAGGTATCAGATGAGAAGGCTAACAAGTCTGGCTAATGCCATACCTTAAAGATTTAAATTGTATTATTTGGAAAGTGTGTTCATTGAATACTAGTTGAAAGAAAATTTGGGGTACAATTTGAAAATCAACAGGGTCCTAAGGAATAATTGATTTTCAAAAGAGTAAACAAAACAATATGGCACTTAGCCTAATTTTTTTTAATCAGAAGAACTTGTGCTAATCGGGCTGTTGAAATGGGTTTTTAAAGACTGTGTGAATCAAAGTCTGACCATTTGCTTTCATGTTTAGAGTTGTGGACCTTCTTTGTGATGTCAGTTTGACGGTTTCAGCCACGATATTCTTCACCACGCCCCTCTTACAGTTAGATTGCTATCAGGGAATGATGTGCAAAAAGAAAGACCCAGCCCCTACTCAATATTCCATTTCAGTTGGAAGTACATCAACATACTGGGTAAAAAAGTCCTGGCAACTTCGGGTTATCACAAACTTTAAACCCTCTACATTTTGCACCCATTTACTACATTTTAGTATAATCTTGTCTTTTTTAATATAATGAAAGATGCGCTAATGAGTGTGTATGGGTGTTTGCCAGTGATGGGTTGCAGCTAGAAGGGCATCCGCTGCGTAAAACATATACTGGATAAGTTGGTGGTTCATTCTGCTGTGGCGACCCTGGATTAATAAAGGGACTAAGCCTAAAAGAAAATGAATGATGCGCTGAGATTATATTTTGAGGATATCAACATTACCCAACCCCAAATAGTCTTAAAATGCTAAATGGACAACAACGACTTGCTGAATCACTCTGGATCTTTAAATGTGCAGGAATCAAATACTACACATCTAGCAATACTACAGCGTTTTCACTTTGAGCCATAACTCTGCAGGTCAGGTAGTGCATGCAAAACACTTTCAGAGGAACTACACTTATGAGAAAAGTCACATGCCCTGAAAGGACATCATGTCCTAGCCAATGTACGTCAGAGCCCTGGCCTTAGTAGTCACTGCATGCCATGTCACTTCCTCTCCCCGAACTGAAACTTGCAGGTTTAATCATAATCTTTTATTTTTTTGTTGCCTGATGGGTCCCACACCCACTTCATCTGCATGCAAGCCTACCACAGCTTCCTTTTCTCATTGAAAGTCAACTGCGATCTAATTTAAAAAAAAAACAATGCTATTGTCATATTGTGCACCATTACAGTTAACAACTCATGCAAACCGAGCATCTCTCTGAATCTGTCCATCTGTGTTTATAAAGATGATTAATGGGCCCTTCCTTATCCAGCCACATGCTGGTTGGAATCTTTTCCTTTCTACCCTCTCCAACTTTACTGTGTGTCCTCCTTTTTTTTGCCTTGAGACTATGCATAGCCATAAAACATCTGTCAAATATTATGCTTGATGTTCTCCTGGGCCAAGATCTAATCTTAACTTGACTATAAACCCTAACAAAGTGGAGATTAAAGTTCAGTATGAACCCAGACCAGAGACTACAGTCAGAATAAACTAAAAGTGTCCTCTTGAAAGGTCACAAGAGGGTTGTTTTACCAGACTTATCTCAGAGAGGGACACTCTGTAACCACAGGTTACCACAGAATTACTAAGGGCTAGAACTTACAATAGATAGTGTTTCTTTAAAAAGAAAACAAATCCACAAATAGATCCAGAACCTAAAATTGTTGGCTTGGCAGGCGTATGTGGTTTAAGAAAGTTAGCGAGATGGAAAGAGGAATTTCAATCTGCAAACAAATGCTTTACAAAGTTATGTGAGCTACTAACAAATACTTAGCAAGATACATAAGTGCTGATAGTTATCTCTACTGATTCAATATTGTATAGTCCTCAGAAATGCAAAGTTCCTTCCATCTAAGAGCATCACTGATTTAACTGCATCTGCTGCAGTGCATATCAAAGCATTAAGCAGCATTTCTGTGCTGTTTGATCATGACATCTGCTCCAGCTCTATCATAAAACACCTTCTTCCAGCAAGCTTGCACTTGTGATGGTTTGGTCCCTCCTCCTTTCCCCTAGAACTACTCCTTCAACCAAAAGGCACAAGTACTAGTGGTGTAGTCCTAAAAAAGGTGGTGTACTCTTACTCATTCAACCCAAAATTTTAAAGTAGACAAAGAAACGACGAAGCTTTTTCCAGCTTTCTTCAAAATATATTCTTTTGTGGTTTTTTTTGGTGAATTATCCATTTAAAAAGAAAAATTATATCAACAAATTTGTTTATTTCAAAGGGAGATGCTAATAGTCTAATCTGTGGTTTGCTGATTAAATGAAAAATGAGTTGAAAACGGAGTGGCGGAAGTGTCCCGCCATTTTCATATCAAATTTAAAGGGGACTGAGGGTGTTTTTACACCTGTGAATCGATTCATTTGTTCCGAAACAGCGATTTAAAATTGTTACATTGTTGCTCTTTGTTCTTGGTGTGATTCGCTTTCACACTGCAAAGTTTCTAAACGGACCAAAACAAGCTAAAACAAGTCACGTGTGAGTAAACTCTCCTCACATTCGTCAGAGTTTCACGGTTTATTTTGCAGAGTCCTGCTTAGCTGTCGGGGGTGGTTTGGTGGTGTTTGACATGGTGTGCGCGACGAGTCTAATGAGCGAGGAGGGATGGGGTAGGGAGGGGTGATGAGAAGGGTGCACTACGTATTTGAGGACCGGGAGGGAGAAGCGAAGATTTCCGGGAGATTATGGCTCGTTTGCAGGCATCTGGGAGTCTCTGTGCATTTGCGGGAGACTCCCGAAACTTCCGGAAGACTTGGGATGTCTGGAATGACCTCCCGCCCTACTCTCTCTTCGAATAGCCGTATGCTTATTACATATTCATAAAACACTGTGATATAGCCGGGCTCGGATCGTATCGCTTTCTCACTACAATAGATCCGTTCCAGAGTTCGTTTCAATTGAGCCGAGACCACCTCATTCAGGCGGTCTCGGAGCGATTGCTTTGGCGCGGATCCGATCGCTATTGCCCTGTTTACATATGCCAAACGAACGGCGCTAACTGGGCAAACGCGCCAGGTTCTGGAACAAAAGTCTAGGTGTGGAAGCACCCTGAGTAGCAGAGATGGGTAGTAACAAATTACATTTACTTCGTTACATTTACTTGAGTAAAATTATTTGGTATTTAAAAATGTGTACTTTTACTCCTACTCAAGTAAATTATTAGATAAGAATCATTACTCTTACTTCGCTACATTTGGTGGCGTTCCTCTGTTACCGTCAAATGATAATAAATATGATTCATATGACTTGTTTGCGAATATCGCGAGGGTTTGTTTGTCGCGTGAGGCTGCTATAGAGACGCGTCTCCTGCTTTCGTCTAGAGCGCGCGCACTTATGTTGGAATGATGGCTGAGACGTGCGAGTTTATACTGTGGTCACGCCATGGCCATCTACAGTTCCGAGAGGACGGTCACGCTGTCTGTGCAGTGAGTTTATCCGACCAGGTCAGCAGTGTCTTCAAGGTCAGTCTATGTTTTCACTCCAAGATGTCAACAAGAATAGTTTGATAATGTGATGCACGCTGTACATCGAACTGACTTCGCAACATATACATGAACTACAGCTCCAACCTGACAAATCATGTAGTGGTAAGATATATATATATATAATCTCGAGTAACTTTTAAGATTGTTACTTTTACTTGAGTAAAAAGTTCCACAAGTACTTTTACTTAAGTATAGAGTTTGGATATTCTACCCACCTCTGCTGAGTAGTGTACAGTTCATGAGGTAATCGCAAAGGTTTTAGGGGGGCTGAATAGAAATATAGGAAGGCTAAAGTGACGCCTATGCTGTATTATAATTTGACCTGAATGTTTCAGGGAGACATCATTCAGTTGGCTTGTCATCGTCTTCAAAAAACTCTGCTACGGTCGTCAGGGGGGCGGGGAATGGCACAAGTAAAAAATGCACCAAATGCAAAAAATTAAGATGCAAGTTAAAAAAGCATTTGGTATACAGTTAAAGGGGATGCGAATACATGTAAATTAGGGAAGTTTAATCAGCAAAACAATGAGTATACTGAGGGTATACGCAATTATTGATCCTCTGAAATTGCAATACCCAAACAGCTCATGGAAAAAAGTAGGAATACAGAGTATACATGCGTATATCCCCGACTACACCACTGTACACTAGTACATTGCAAAGGCTTTTGCAAAAAAATAATAATAATACATTTTGTTCCCAAGTTGACATGAGGGAAGAATGCAAACAAAAAGAGCCACATCAAGACCTGTTGCATATTTCAGGAATTACTAATCATTTTTATGAAAGCAGCTCGACTAGTGTGACTGCATCTGTGCACATTCAGGAAAGCCCATTTATATTATTATGATAGTATAGGTGACAATGGCTTTCTAAGCTTAATGTAACTCTATGCCCAAATCCTGCAGGATTAAGAAAAAATACCCAAAGCAGGGTTCAAACCAGAACCAGCAGGGAATTCTGGGCGTTTGCTGAAGTCAAATGAGGTCTTCAGTACTCTTGGCTCCACAAGTTTGTTTTTATAACTCTGTGTTCCCTCTCCTATTTAAAAGCAGTGTGTTGGGAGAAAGATCCATGATCTCTTTGCTCAATTGGTAGTGACTGGTGGAAAATCTGCTGAGTGCCTAGGAAAGGCACCCAGAATGGAGCAGGTTGGCTGAGCCTGGGTTGCTGAACTCAAATGACCCACATTCTCTGATTACCTAAACAAATGAGATGGAACATTCATTGTTTAACTGAATCATGGTCCAATCGCAGTGCGGTGTCTATACATTGAAACCCAATCCGAAGTTTGCAACTTTTGGAGAAAAACCCAACTGAAAGACAGGAAGTGATGAAGGTTTTAAAGGTACACTGTAAACAAACAGTCAATTGTGCTGTTTATCAGCTCTAAATGACTTACTTTGACATGTCAACACACAAGTAGACACGCAAGCACTGTGCTGGAGCTTTGCAGAACAATATGTCTGAATGCAGGGTGGTAGTGTGTTCTGACATAAACGTGTCATTACATATACACTGTAAAACACCAAACCTATTATTAAGCAAAGTAAAAGCTATAACAAACAGCAACCGTGTAGACGACACGCCCACCTACAGTACATCAAAGCTAAGTTTCATATAATAAACAAGATTTTTTATATTAGAAATCTGGTCAAGCAATGCTACAGATGTAGTATTTTCATGTTAGTTTAGCTAGTTATGGATAATCATATCTATACATAGTGGCAATAAATGCTGATATAGGCATCCAAGACAAGGTGTGCTAATAATATTTTGGTAGTACATCCAAATGTACTACCAGGATGGGTTTATTTTTGTTATTTCAAACTTATAGACCATGTCACGTCATTGTCCCATGAACATTTCCTCCTTATCAAACTATTACATAAATGTCCCTGCTGAAAAAACCAGCTTAAACCAGCCTAAGCTAGTTGGCTGGTTTTAGCTGGTCGACCAGCCTGGTTTTAGAGGGGTTTTGGCCATTTCCAGCCTGGTCTTAGCTGGTCAGGCTGGGAGTTGACCAGCTAAAACCAGCTTGACCAGCCAAAACCAGCTATGTCCAGCTTAAACCAGGCTGGTCAAGCTGGTTTTAGCTGGTTTAAGCTGGTCATTTTCCAGCCTGACCAGCTAAGACCAGGCTGGAAATGGCTGGAAACCAGCCTGGAAATGGCCAAAACCCCTCTAAAACCAGGCTGGTCGACCAGCTAAAACCAGCCAACCAGCTTAGGCTGGTTTAAGCTGGATTTTTCAGCAGGGGTAACCAGAGGGAATTCTTCATTATAACTTAATGTTAAAACAGCTCTCATAACATTATTTATTAATATGTGACTCTTTTTGGATTCTCGAAAGCTATCAAAATTAAAATGTAAAACAGGAAATAAGTTGGGACCATTTGTTTATTGATTACATCCATAAAAATGGTCTAGCCGCTTAAAGTGTGATGTCACGCGAAGCGGCTTCCGGTCCAAGCGCTATATCAAACTCATCAAATGGTAATAATAAACGTTTATAAAGCCCTGTACTTTCGAAAATCACGATCGCAATGTATATATCCACGCCTAATATCAGATGGCCAGAAAGTGATACATTTATTATGAATTATTAAAATTTTGGTATTTGTGATGCAGCAAGTCCAGAGACTGTTGTGTACAATAATTCACTTTAACGTGCGATAGGACTAAAAAGTGGCCATAAACGAATATTTTCTCAATTCAAATGAAGTATGCTTGGACATTGAGGTAAAGTTGGTTTTATATTCACACATTTGTTCATTTAGAAGTCTCTATATTGTTTACCATGTTACTTTGAATATTCGATCGGAATTAGCATGCAAGTATGACTTCAAAACAACATTAACACTGTTTATTTGACTGTGAACAATGTTGTACTTTGATAGTCATTGGCTGCTTATATGATTTCTCTATTTAGAACTTGCAAAGAATACTTTTCTGAAATTATATTATTAAGGAGAACATCTGAATATCCGAATATAAAACCAACTTTACCTCTATGGCTTGGACCCGGAAATAGTATTCCACATGTCCCGACTTAACAAGCGGATTGGCAATTGTGGGCAGGTAGATCACAGTAAGTGATAAGGTACTATGGTAGTTTAGTTTTTAATCGTTATAATAGAGCATTTAAATTGTTCATAATAGTTTTAGTTCTTAGAACTTTGGTGGTAGTGCTTTAATTAGAACTGTTATTTAGTAGTTCAGTTTGCATCAAACCCCAAAACCAGCTTAATTGTACAGTAAAACCACCTTAGGATCCATGAATGAGCAGCAGAACTAACGTACAAGATCAATCGATTTACGCAACAAAAAAAACAACTATTTGAAATTGCAATAGACACTACTATAGATAAATTTCCTCCCAGTATTCAGATAATACCAGTCTATCCTAAACTTGCACATCTGATAAAACTAACAGAGATGCCGAAAAGTGTGTCAAAATCTAGCCATCACACACAACGACTGACAGAAACTCTGATAGGAAAGCATAAGGCAGATTTGCACTCGGTCTCTAAACAGTCACCATTTCAAGTAAACCAGGGTGTATTTAGAGTAACCATGACGCAATTTACACATTTCTGCGGTTTATTTCTTATCTGAGGCCCACATCGCTTTGGGTGTCAAGAGTGTTTCGATTTATCGGAGGGTTTCCTGTCAGGAGGTCTACCTTTTGTCTGTTGTGAGAACGAGAGAACATTAATAATAATAAAAAAAGGCGGGAATACACGTAATGGCGCGTGAAAATGCGGTAAAGAACGTGTAATTACTTCTCTTAATGTATTTTCCATAACCGTCAATTATAAGTGCTGAGGGCGTGTGCAGCGCTCGACTGGTCGAGTCTGTTGCTGGCCAGATCAGCTGGCAGTCTGTCTGACGGGGGTGTGGCACATCACAACAAAGAGCTTAACAGTCAAACAAGCAACCGCAGAAGTCTCACCAACCCCCATCTTTTACTCATTTTTCCTTTTTCGAAACCCTCTCGCATATGTCTAACGGACTAGCACAAAGATAAAATCTAATAACACGCGAATATGCGATTTTTGGACTCGTTTGATGTCTACACAGCGAAGTACTGCCAGTGACTTTTCGCAGCACCATCCTTAAAGTATAGACTGCAAGACTTTTATGAGCGATTACATCATGATGTGCCTGGCTTTTTTTTTTGGTGTAATTTAAATGCGATGTGATTTTTATTATATCTATAAGCTGTTCATTCTTAAAGTTTGTTTTATAGCAGCTACTGATGCCAGTGTTATTTGTTGAAAGTAGTCACTTTATTGTATTGCTTATTTCTGTTTTATTTAACGATGCACGCTTGTTATGCCAAATAAATAAAGTGCTTGGAATTGAAACTGGTTTATTGGGTTGATGTGTGTCGAGTTGGCTCATATAGGCGAGGCGCTGGGGGGAGAGGAACTGTTGCTGTTTACCATATAGCTTCCTCACAGTGGGCGTGACACCATATTTACGATGCCACTTGCCTCGAATAACAGTTTATTGCCTCAAAACGACTAGTCAAAGTATTTGCGTGTTTTATTAAAGGACAGCGCCGTGCAACAACAGTTGTCCCGTCAAGTCAAAGCTGAGGAACACAATGTGCCCAATGCAATGTTTACACACTGACTGGATCTGCAAGCAGGAATGGAAACTGACCTGTATGTGTCCTTAGGTGGGCTTTGAGATGGGACGATTTGCCATAAACTTTTTCACAACCTGAATAGTGGCATTTGTGCTTTTTCTGAGGGGCGTCGTGCTCAATTCGACCCCTAAATCGTTTGCCCCTTTGTTTAAGAGCAGAGTCGCCGGGGATGGCGGTAGGTGTGGCAGAGTTCCCATCATCCCTGCTCGGGGTTGCAGTTGGCGGCGTGCTCTCCTCCTTTATTTTTGCCTGCTCGGCAAAATTGGCGGGCGTCTGCTGATTAAAATCCGCCAGAATTCTCGCCACCACAAACAGAGATGAGTTGTCTTTCAAAGGCTCCTTGGTTTCTTCTCCATTCCTCTGTGCAGCCGCAGTTTCAGGCTTGATTTCCCTATTCCCTTTTGGACCGTGGACAATTGCTTGGCTGGACATTGACACAAGGCACTCTGCTGCGAAGTGATCCATTTCGTTGAAGAGTACGAGCTGTTTTATGACATTCAAAGCCAGTGACAGTGAACTCCAGTAGATCCCTTTGTGTGATGCTGAATCGGCAGCTCTCTCATAGGCAAACTCACTTTGCACTGTCTTACCGGCTTTTCAGCAACACTGACATCCTGCGCGTAAATCATGCGAGTGAGCTCTTTCTCCTTGTTTCCTTTCTAGAGATAAGTCTCCGGGGATGAGAGCTCTGAAAACTTGTCTTGATTGAGTATCAAAACTCCCATCGTGGCTGTAGTCCGCACAACGTTAAAGTGACAGTATGCCGTGCGCCGATTAGCGCTGATTGTATCCATGCTGGGGGCGTGTCAGCCGGTAGCGTTTGGAAACGTCACCGCGTTCTGCGCGCTCTGATTGGATGGCGGTGGGTCCCGGAGTGCGCTACCTTACTTGCCCCCACCAAACTTTTGCAAAGTATAAAGGAAACTTCAGCCAGAAGCTACATGCAGGATTCTGCCTCCGTGTCCTGTAGGATGGAGATGCTTTATATTTGTATAGCCATATATTTAGCTGTAGGTCTAGACAGCACATGTGAGTGCTGTAATGAAATGAGACCCTGGATCATGCGCAAATACAGTCATTAGGGTAATTTTTTTTGATTTATGCATTTCATCAAAGCTAAATAAATAACCTTTCCATTGTTGTGTAGGCCTACACTCAAATAAAATAACTAATTGGATGAGCTCGATTTAATTGAGGGCAGGATTTCCATCCAATACATTTGTTTAGCACCAACTAAAAACTATTTACACAATTGAATGCAGTTGAGTTGCTCCAACATGATTTTATCAAATAAGTTTAAACACATGTGCGTTTTTATTTAACTTAAAATGGCAGTTTGAGACAGCTGCTCTAAAGAAAGTTCCTATAGGATTTAGTTTGTTTTTAATTCCTGTACTCTAAAAAAGTTCTGTTTTTAGTTCTTATAGGTTTTTAGTTTCTATACTCTAAAAAAGCTCCTATTTGTTTTTATAAATTTTTAAATCCTATACTCTAAAAAAAAGTTACTGTACAATTTTAGTCTCTATACTCTTATAAAATTTCCTTTTTTTTAGTTTCTATACATTTTAAATCATATACTCTAAAAAAAAGTTCCTCTACATTTTTAGTTCCTATACTTTGAAAAGGGTTCTATGTTTTTTTAGTTTGTGTACGTTTTTAATTCTTATACTCTAAAAAAACTTCCTATGTTTTTCAGTTCCTGTTTTTACTTCCTATACTCTGGAAAAAGTTCCTATGTTTTTAGTTCCTATACTCTAAAAAAAGTTCCTATGTTTTTTAGTTCCTATACTCTAAAAAAGTTCCTGTTTTTAGTTCCTATACGTTTCAGTTCCCATACTCTAAAAAAAGTTTCTATATTTTTAGTTCCTATACTCCTAAAAAAAGGTCCTGTTTTATGTTCCTATACGTTTTTAGTTCCTATACTCCTAAAAACATTTCTTTTTTTAGTTTCTGTACTCCAAAAATCATTCCGCATAAAACTGCAGCTTTATTTTTTTTATTAATTTTTTATTTTTTTTTTGTACAAATTTCCAAGCATAAATAGCTAAATAAATTCATAGATTCTGTCTGGCCCTGGCTATATATGACAACTTGAAGTAAACAGTATTAATAAGTATGTTACAGCTTCATTAGATTGTGGCTTTCCCTCATTGTTTTAAAATATTTATTTGC
>LR812543.1:41081816-41164018 GCA_903798195.1 Danio kyathit
GGATGAATAGATCGATTATTGGATGGATTGATGGATGCATGGACAAGAATACATGGATGGATGGATGGATGAATAAACCAACAGTTGGAGGGATGGACAGATGGACATGAAGAGACTGAGTGATACAAAAGGGCGATAGATAGTTGGATGAATAAACGAAAGAAAAGATGGATAAATGGATGGACAAAAAAAATAAATGAATGGATGGATGAATAAATGGACAGATGAGTGGATGGATGGACGAAAGATTAAATGGATGGATGTGATGGATAGATAGATGAGTGGATGGATGGATGGATGAATGCACAGAAGGACAAATAGATGGATGTATGGCTGGATAGACAATATAATGATCTGGATGGAAGGACTGATGGATGGATGTATAAATGTACTGACAGACAGATGGATGAATAAATGGATGGACAGATTGATGAATGGATAGAAAGACCGATAGACAAACAGACAGAATAATGACCGATGGATGAAAGCAGTGCTTAATTTGTGAATTGCGAGCTCCCGGAACAGATCGGGGAAAAGGATCCGGCATGTTACCCGAGGATGGAGAGGTGTCGCACATGAAAGAGGAGAGAGAGGGGGGGGGTGCAGGGGTGTCGCGGATGAAAGTGAAGAGGGTTGGGGAGTCACGGAAGAAAGTGAAAGTGAACAGCAGACGGGGGAGGAAGGCGGTTGAGAAGGGGGATCGGTAAAATGAGGTGCCGGATCAGGTTTCAGAGGTTCCGGATCCGGCGTGTTTTAAATTAAGCCCTGGATGACAGCATGTATAAATGGACAGATCGATCTGTTTAGACACGCTAAAACAGGGCTCACCTTCCTGCAGAATTCAACTCCAACCCTGATCAAACACACCTGAACCAATTAATTAGCATCTGAGGCAGCACTTGATAATTACAGGCAGGTGTGTTTGGCCAGGGTTGCAACAGGAAGGTAGATCTCCAGGAACGGGGCTGGTGACCCCTGCTCTAAAGGCTGTATCTCAGCAAACAGAATGGCCTACTTTTAATGCAAAGTCACTATGAGTGTAAACTGATATCCCTTCAGTCATGACTCTTCAGTGTGGATGTGCATGTGATTCCTTTCCCTCTCAAAAACCAGGACAATAATGTAGTGTCTCTTATATCCGCACGCTTCCAAACAACGTGTCTCCGCGATCTGAGAGTCTGATTGGCAAGCACACCTCACAGGACTGAAGGTCACATAATACACTTCAGTTTGTCTCCTTTCTGTGGAAGCTATGAATTAGGAATGACCTGCGCTCTCATCACAGCTCCTCTCTGATAGCTAGAGCCTGACTGATGGAAAAAAGATTTTTATTTTCTTTCTTTTACTCATTTGTGTTTATATATTGGAGGTTGAGAAACTGGCAGTAAAAAAGTAAATTTCGAAGAAAATTTTTATTTTAAAGGGCACCTATTTAACCTCTTTTATGAGATGTAGGGTAAGACTTTCACCAAAAGAAAAAATATAGGAAATACTGTGGAAAAAAATCCTTGCTCTATTAGGGTGCTTTCACACCTGCCTTATTTAGTTCGGTTGAATCGCACTAGAGTTCGTTTTCCCTCTTGGTGCGGTTCGTTTGGGCAGGTGAGAACATAGCAATCGCACTCGGGTGCGCACCAAAAAAGCGTACCGAGACCTGCTTGAAGAGGTGGTCTCGGTACGCTTTCAAACGAACCCTGAAGCGGTTCGTTTGTGGTGAGAACGTGATCCAAACTAAAACAGACCCAACCGCAAAAAGTACTGCGCCTTTTTGGACTAATCCAGCTGCCGTAGTGCGATGCGCTGTCTATCTTATGGGGTTTGGAGGAAAAATATTTGTTGACAGCGCTTTACCAACAGTTTTAAACAGAGAGAGAGAGAGAGGAGAGGAGAGAGAGAGAGAGAGAGAGGGAGAGAGAGAGAGAGAGAGAGAGAGAGGGAGGGAGAAACATTACCTGATGGATCATTGGTGATATTTCCGAAAGATGACCATGTCGCAGTTTAGCTAAATTATTTCACGCCTTCTCCTAATGCTTTCGCCGATTGCAATGCATTAAAACATTGTTTTCCAGCCCCAGCCGCCCTTAATTCTCAAAATGTATAGTTTGTCTAAAGTGATGCATACAAACTACATAGTATATTATGACCAGGGATACTGCGTCAGCCAGCGCAGCGACATTGTGTGTCTGCCGGTTTGTTTATTTGCGGTAGTTCCACCCCTGCTGAAAAAACCAGCTTAAACCAGCCTAAGCTGGTTGGCTGGTTTTAGCTGGTCGACCAGACTGGTTTTAGAGGGGTTTTGGCCATTTCCAGGCTGAATTCCAGCCATTTCCAGCCTGGTCTTAGCTGGTCAGGCTGAAAAATGACCTAATTAAACCAGCTAAAACCAGCTTGACCAGCCTGGTTTAAGCTGGACATAGCTGGTTTTGGCTGGTCAAGCTGGTTTCCCAACTCCCAGCCTGACCAGCTACGACCAGGCTGGAAATGGCTGGAAACCAGCCTGGAAATGGCCAAAACCCCTCTAAAACCAGGCTGGTCGACCAGCTAAGACCAGCCAACCAGCTTAGGCTGGTTTAAGCTGGATTTTTCAGCAGGGACGTGAATTCTGACCAATCGAAAAGCAGTTTAGGAAATGCGTTCAATAACATCTGGCCAGTGAGTGATGTAGATTTTGTCACATGACTGCATTTTGGTTCGTTTCAACTGGTTCGGACCAAAGCAGTCAGTGTGGTGTGAAAGGGACCCAAAACGGCAGAAAAATGCTACAATGTATCATTTGTTGCCTTTGGTCCGGACCAAATGAACCGAACCACATATGTGAAAGCACCATTAAACATCATTTGAGAAATATTTGAAAAATATATCACAGGAGGGCGAATAATAGTGACTTCAACTGTGTATAGTTGAGTTCCTGCAGTCTTTAAATGTCAGTTCGGCAGCACATGTGAAGCGCAGAGGCTGTTTACTACTTGCGGTTTAGTTTTGCTCTTTTGATCTGCAGTTGGGAAACGTATCATTTCCCATCATGCATGTAACAGCTCTCTTCCTGTTCGTCTTTACACAGAAGCCTTCTTGTGTTGATCTAGGACCAGTTTTGTCCCGGCCTGATTCTGATCCATAACCATCACAAAGAGAAACCGCAGAACTGGACTCCCAAAGGCAACTTTTCAGCACGCCGCATACAACGAATGTGCTTAAACCTACAAACCTGATGGTGAGAATAATAACCTGCCTCAACTTCCCGAACGACACCAGCAGAGCTCTTGCGTAATAAAAGGGACTGGTCAATCATTTCACATGTCGAAATTTCCGCCCATGTCCTTGGCAAGATTCCTGACCTCAATGACTGCCGTGGATCACACTGTTCTGCAGTGTTGTCTCCCAAACAGCCCAGGACAAACATTTGATTTTAAAGCAACACGAGCTGCGCTTCAAGCAGATTCTGTGCTTTTTGTTTTGTCTGTTCGAGGAAACTAAAGCACAGCGGGTGACATTGAGCTGTAATGGACAGTACAGTCCGAAATGTTGAAGGACCACTCTTATGTAATGAATAATTGATAATGATGGGCTGTTGAATTGTAATAATTTAACATGATGGAGTCTGTTATTACCATAGACTGTAAAAGATATGGATGTAGTATCCGTGACGTCACCCATAGGTTTATGAAGAACCCAAAAGAAGCTACCAGAAGGCGTGGCCGACCGTCGCCATTTTGTTCGTGCGTCATCTCACCAACCCCGGGCATACCAAACAAGGGCAAAGAGGCGGAGCGTGAGCTGAGCTACAGACGCATGCTGGCATTCTGCTTTTTAGACGGGCTTTCCTAAGGGAGAAAAGCTTAATACTTCATCACCTGCAACTCGTTTGTGTTCTGACCACATGTGCTTGGTTGTACACTTTATCAATAAAGTGTTTAGACTTTTAAAAACACTGTTTCATAAGCAACGTCATAAGCACAATGCTTAGTGGCTCAATGCATAACACATTGAGCCACTAAGCATTGTTCTTATGACGTTTTTCAACAGGAGGAAAGTGCGAATTACTTCCAAAAACTTCAGATATAGTCTGTGTTAGTAAATGCAAGGCTAATTATGAAGTCCAGGCAGAACACTGTATGACAACGCTTCAGATGACTGTTCTAGAGCCTACAGCTAATAATCTGTCAGATTCTGGAGTGCATTACAGCTCTAAAGAACATTATAAATGATAAATGATCTTAAATAAAACAAGTACATTCATAGAGATGGTATATAATTTCACTCACCTGGCAAATTGAGGCCACGTGAATGGTTTGTGAGCACAATTAAGTGCACACAGCATGCTATATCATCTGATAATTGTAGGAAATAATTCTAAAAGGCAGCAGATTGTGTATAGTCACATATAACAACACAAAAATACGATGAATATGCTGAGATCAGCGGCTAATCAGCTGTAATCAGCTGAGGTGAAGTGACGGCGACCAGCGAGACCTAGCTGTCACTCAAGTGGCCACGCCCTTAATCATGCAAACTTAATATAACCTAATATAAAGGAAACGGATGAGTTATAAAAAAATTCACCCCCCTCACAGTTGTCACGAAGGGTAATATTAGCTATATGAACCAAAATCGTTCTTTGTACCAGGCTGTAAACACCTTTTTTCTGCTGTAAAGTTGGCCATTCTAACAGTGGGCTCAATAGAAATTTGCTCTATTATGGAGCCAGGACTAGCGGAATTTCGATGAATTGCAGTTTCAGTTACTTCTGTATTGGCTTCCCGAGGGAGAGCGGGAGGTTGCCGCTTGGTTATTACGCTTGTACTACACGCTTAAAAAAATATTAACAGTTTTCCGTATTTTGTGATTTCATGTTTTTATTTTTCATTTCATCATTTATTTATGCTTTTGACTAACTTTATGGGACCTTAATCTTTCTACAAACAACTTTTACTCCTTGCAATGTTTGAAAAAATGACTTTTATTAGCATTTTTAATAGTTTTATGTGCTTATATTGTCTGGGTTGGGTGGTGTATACTACGGCTCAATGGTGGAACGAGTACTGTAAAATCATACTCAAGTAAAAGTACCATTACTTGCCCAAAAAAGTAGTGCAAGTAGAGTAAAAGTATCTATTGTAAATATTACTCAAAGTATGAGTAAAGAGTAGACCTTTCTAAGTGTTCAAGAGTATGAGTATTACATTTGTGAAAGTATTAGTGAGTATTACATTTGTGAAAAGTTCAAGAGTTTACATGCAGTTAGTGCGTTATCCTGCTGGAAGTAGCCATCAGAAGATGGGTACACTGTGGTCATAAGGGATGGACATGGTCAGCAACAATACTCACGTTGGCACGATGCTCAATTGGTACTAATGGACCATAAGTGTGCCAAGAAAATATCCCCCACACCATTACACCACCACCACCAGCCTGAACCGTTGATACAAGTCAGGTTGGAGCCATGCTTTCATGTTGTTGACGCCAAATTCTGACCCAACCATCCGAATGTGGCAGATGAAATCGAGACTCATCAGACCAGGCAACGTTTCTCCAATCTTCTATTGTCCAGTTTTGGTGAGACTGTGTGAATTGTAGCCTCAGTTTCCTGTTCTTAGCTGACAGGAGTGGCACCCGGTGTGGTCTTCTGCTGCTGTAGCCCATCCGCCTCAATGTTAAACGTGTTGTGTGTTCAGAGATGCTCTTCTGCAGACCTCGGTTGTAATGAGCGGTTGAGTTACTGTTGCCTTTCTATAAGCTGGAACCAGTCTGGCCATTCTCCTCTGACTATTCTCTGTAAACCCTAGACATGGTTGTGCGTGAACATCCCAGTAGATCAGCAGTTTCTGAAATACTCAGACCAGCCGGTCTGACACCAACAATCATGCCACATTCAAAGTCACTTAAATCCCCTTTCTTCCCCATTCTGATGCTCTGTTTGCAGATCGTCTTGACCATGTCTACATGCCTAAACGCATTGAGTTGCTGCCATTTGATTGGCTGATTAGAAATTTGCGTTTAACAAGCAGTTGGACAGGTGTACCTAATAAAGTGGCCGGTGAGTGTATTTGTATAAAAATAATAATTACAGTAATTACTTCAGAGAATTTCCTCTTCAATTCACAAACAAAAAAACAAACATTTTAGAAGCTTTTTAAAGCAGTTCTGAATAAACCAGAATAAAAGTCTCTCATGCGAAAACCGGTTGAGGGATTCGTGCTCCTGAGGGACAAAAACAAGTCCAAACTGCAGTTTATTCAATCAATGTTCAGAGCCTGGCTTTGGTCCAGTGAATATACAGGTTACACGTGCCGCAGGGTTATTTATATACTTGTCTATCTCAGCAATAAAACACTGAATTGACATTTACAGTGAGAGCTGTAGCAGTTAAGTCACTTTAATGACCCCAAGGAGAAGCTTAAAGGCCCAATATACTCCCAGGAACAAACAAAAAAAAAAGTATTATTTGCATTTGCAGCAATACACGGTCATCTAGACACTGCACACAGTCCAGAGAATGCCATTTTAGCTGAATATGTAAATACTGTAGGGCGACATGGTGGCTCAGTGGTTAGCACTGTCGCCTCACAGTAAGAAGGTCACTAGTTCGAGTCCCGGCTGGATCAGTTGGCGTTTCTGTGTGGAGTTTGCATGTTCTCCCTGTGTTGGCGTGGGTTTCCTCCGGGTGCTCCGGTTTCCCCCACAGTCCAAACACATGCGCTATAGGGGAATTGAATAAACTAAATTGACCATAGTGTATGAGTGTGTATGGATGTTTTCCAATATTGGGTTAGAGCTGAAAGGGCGTCCGCTGTGTACAACATATGCTGGAATAGTTGGCGGTTCATTCCGCTGTGGCGACCTCTGATGAATAACGGAACTAAGCCTAAGGAAAAGGAATGAATGAATTAATGTAAATATTGTAAGTTTTCTTCTCAAAAACGAAATAAACATAGAATAAAATAACAGCTGAGAGAAAACAGTGGAGAAATCATCAGATTATAGTGGATGTTGGCTCTTTAATCCAGCACTCCTTTCAAATAAAGTCATTTATATAGCCCGTTATACTGTAGATTGCATTAAAACTAGCAGTTTTAATATATTTGAATACTCTAAGTCAATGCTGCTTTCAGTTGTAACTACAAATTGTTCTATTAATAAACATCTTGTCTTTGTTTATGCCTTTACTCACAGATCTCTGAACTCACCGAACTGAAGAAATAAACCGGAGTTCTACATATCATGAGGGCGGAGCCACCAAGCCACACCCACATATTACATCATCGCCAAGAACCGGTGGTAGGTTTAATGTGTTTACCGGCTACTTTGGCCGACCTGTTTGAAACTCAAGAAACAAACCGTCACAAAATGTCACATCAGTTAATCCTGTGGTTTATCTTGAAGGTTATTGGGCCTACATCCACTAGTGTACTCATGAGTGTCACGTGAACGAGTATTTAGAAAATCTTTTATTTATAAATATAAAAAAAAGTGGTTAAAAAAACAGCTAAATCATTGAGGACTCATCCAAAGATTTTTGTCAAATCAAAAGCTCCGACACATTCAATCTGCCATAGATTAGATAGATGGATGGATGGACATCTCCATTCATTAAAACAAAATGGATGGATGCATGGATGGATGGCAGATAGATAAATTATTCCCTAGAATAAGAAAACTGCACCGCACAGTAATTCTCCCACAGACTACATCAATAGATGGATGGAAATATTGAAAATCTAAAAAGAATATTTATTGAAAACAATACTAAAATATTGATGACTCATCTTGCACCAGTGATCGTTGTCCAATCAAATGCTCTCAGAATAAGAAATCTCCACCACACAGTCATTCTCCCTCAGACTAGATAGATAGATAGATAGATAGATAGATAGATAGATAGATAGATAGATAGATAGATAGATAGATAGATAGATAGATAGATAGATAGATAGATAGATAGATAGATCGATCTCCATTTATTAAAACAAAATCTTACAGGTATCGATGGATGGCAGAGGGATGGATAGATGGATCAAACCATTGAAAAGCCAGTCTTTAGTGAAAACAGTACCAAAAATATTGATGACTCATCCTGCACCAAAGATTTTTGTCCAATCAAATGCTCTCAGAATAAGAAAACTCCACCACGCAGCCATTCTCCCACAGACTAGATATATGGATGGATGTATAGATAGATCTTTAGATGAATAGATAGATGGATGGGTTTATAGAGAGATCTATAGATGAATAAATAGATAGTGATGGATGGAGAGATGGATTGACAGATGGCTGGATGTATAAATAGATCTCCATTTATTAAAACAAAATCTTACGGATATGGATGGATGGCAGAGGGATGGATAGATGGATCAAATCATAGAAAGGCCAGTCTTTAATAAAAACAGTACCAAAAATATTGATGACTCATCCTGCACCAAAGATTTTTGTCCAATCAAATGCTCTCAGAATAAGAAAACTCCATCACACAGTGATTCTGTCACAGACTAGATAGATGGATAGATGGATGTATAGACTGATGGATGGCCAGTCTTTAGTGAAAACAGTACTAAAAATATTGATGACTCATCCTGTACCAAAGGTTTAGGTCCAATCAAATGCTCTCCGGAATAACTTTGCCATGGATTTCTTTCTGCCACAGACTGGATAGATAGATAGATAGATAGATAGATAGATAGATAGATAGATAGATAGATAGATAGATAGATAGATAGATAGATAGATAGATAGATAGATAGATAGATAGATAGATAGATATCTTGTCCATTCATTAAAGCAATATGAACAGTAAAAGCATAGTGTTGAGTAATGGTTGGTGCTTGCTGAGACTAGCAGTAATCAAGTCCACCACAATGCTGCGTGAAAAGCTTTGTCAACTTCACACAATACAACTGAAAAGAACACACTTTATCTGTGAGGAGCAGCTCTCTCTCTCTCTCTCTCTCTCTCTCTCTCTCTCTCTCTCTCTCTCTCTCTCTCTCTCTCTCTCTCTCTCTCTCTCTCTCTTCGTTTAACCACATAGTTTGACCTCAGGCTCTGCATTAGTGTGTCTTGATGACGGCATGTACACAGGGACCTATTACTGACCCTTATTCAAACTCAACAACAATACGTAATGTACAGGCGCACTATTTACATTACGCTCATGTAACCTGCGTATATCACACAATGGCATGGCCCGTGTGTGTGTGTGTGTGTGTGTGTGTTATGTACTCTGGGTGGGACTCTGAACGGGGATTTCGCTTTATCAAAAGACTTAACCATTATTAATGGAGCGAAACAGAGACCACCCACAGGACGTTTCCCATTATTTATTTTCATACTTCATACTGACGTCAAGTCAAAGGTAAAAAGATACTTAAGGTGTCATTATTTTCATAAAGATTGTTCCACTATTTCATGTGAGGAAAAACTGAGACCACTTGAAAATGACATTTTTTTTTTTTGTCTGTATTTTAGGTTTAGTTACACGTAATTATGCGTAGTTAATTGTAATTATTATAGTAATGACAGTCTAGGCTAGTTTATAACCACAGATGCTCTAGACTAGTTTTTAGCAGCAGACGGCGCTCTAGGCCAGTTTTTAGCAGCAGGTGGCGCTCTAGGCTAGTTTTAGCAGCAGATGGCGCTCTAGCCTAGTTTTTAGTAACAGATGGCTCTCCAGGCCATTTTTTTAACCGCAGATGGTGCTCTAGGCTAGATTTTAACACTGCTCTAGACTAGTTTTTGAAAGCAGATGGCGCTCAAGGATAATTTTTAACAGCAGATGGTGCTCTAGACTAGTTTTTAACAGCAGATGGCGCTCTAGACTAGTTTTTAAAGCAGATGGTGCTCTAGACTAGTTTTTAACAGCAGATGGCACTCTAGGATAATGTTTAACAGCAGATGGTGCTCTAGACTAGTTTTTAACAGCAGATGGCGCTCTAGGCTAGTTTTTATCACCAGATGATGCTCTAGGTAAGTTTTTAGCAGCAAATGGCGCTGTAGGCTAGTTTTAGAAGCAGATGGCACTCTAGGCTAGTTTTTGAAAGCAGATGTCGCTCTAGGATAATTTTTAACAGCAGATGGTGCTCTAGACTAGTTTTTTTTACAGCAGATGGTGCTCTAGACTAGTTTTTTTTACAGCAGATGGTGCTCTAGACTAGTTTTTAAAGCAGATGGCGCTCTAGACTAGTTTTTAAAGCAGATGGTGCTCTAGACTAGTTTTTAACAGCAGATGGCGCTTTAGGATAATTTTTAACAGCAGATGGTGCTCTAGACTAGTTTTTAAAGCAGATGACGCTCTAGGCTAGTTTTTAACACTGCTCTAGACTAGTTTTTGAAAGCAGAGGGTGCTCTAGGATAATGTTTAACAGCAGATGGTGCTCTAGACTAGTTTTTAACAGCAGATAATGCTCTAGGTAAGTTTTTAGCAGCAGATGGCGTTCTAGGCTAGTTTTTAACACCAGATGATGCTCTAGGTAAGTTTTTAGCAGCAGATGGTGCTCTAGGCTAGTTTTTAACAGCAAATGGCGCTGTAGGCTAGTTTTAGAAGCAGATGGCACTCTAGGCTAGTTTTTAACAGTGGGCAACGCTCTAGGCTAGTTTTTAACACCAGATGATGCTCTAGGTAAGTTTTTAGCAGCAGATGGCGCTCTAGGCTAGTTTTTAACAGCAGATGACGCTCTAGGCTAGTTTTTAACACTGCTCTAGACTAGTTTTTGAAAGCAGAGGGTGCTCTAGGATAATGTTTAACAGCAGATGGTGCTCTAGACTAGTTTTTAACAGCAGATAATGCTCTAGGTAAGTTTTTAGCAGCAGATGGCGTTCTAGGCTAGTTTTTAACACCAGATGATGCTCTAGGTAAGTTTTTAGCAGCAGATGGTGCTCTAGGCTAGTTTTTAACAGCAAATGGCGCTGTAGGCTAGTTTTAGAAGCAGATGGCACTCTAGGCTAGTTTTTAACAGTGGGCAATGCTCTAGGCTAGTTTTTAACACCAGATGATGCTCTAGGTAAGTTTTTAGCAGCAGATGGCGCTCTAGGCTAGTTTTTAACAGCAGATGACGCTCTAGGCTAGTTTTTAACACTGCTCTAGACTAGTTTTTGAAAGCAGATGGCACTCTAGGATAATTTTTAACAGCAGATGGTGCTCTAGACTAGTTTTTAACAGCAGATGGCGCTCTAGGCTAGTTTTTAACACTACTCTAGGCTATTTTGTAGCAGCAGATGGTGCTCTAGGCTAGTTTTTAACACTGCTCGAGGCTATTTTGTAGAAGCAGATGGTGCTCTAGGATAATTTTTAACAGCAGATGGCGCTCTAGGCTAGTTTTTAACAGTAGATTGCACTCTAGGCTGTTTTTTTGCAGCAGATGGTGCTCTAGACTAGTTTTTAACAGCAGATGGCGCTCTAGGCTAGTTTTTAACAGTAGATTGCGCTCTAGGCTAGTTTTTAACAGTAGATTGCACTCTAGGCTGGTTTTTAGCAGCAGATTGTGCTCTAGGCTAGTTTTTAACACTACTCTAGGCTATTTTTTAGAAGCAGATGGCGCTCTAGGCTAGTTTTTAACACTGCTCTAGGCTAGTTTTTTACAGCAGACGGCGCTCTAGACTAGTTTTCTAACAGTAGTTGGTGCTCCAGGCTCGTTTTAAACAGCTAGCCTAGAGCACCATCTGCTTTTAAAAGCAAAACTTAAAATCGATTCCAGAAAGAACAGTCACGCATAATTAAAAAAAATCCCAGAATTATTGCAGAATTGATTTCAAGAAACAATTTTTCGTCATGTAGCTCTGAAACCACTCTTACCTCTAACTTAAAGCTCATGGTAGGTCTTTTTACTTCCGGTAGTGTACATACTGTTATACTCTATTCAGGCACGATCCATAATCGCATTATAACATCGATCCAAGCCAACTTTTTCATGCGGTGTAAACTATGGAAATTGACAGAACATCAATATCCCAACATCCTCACCTCACAGCAGATGTCAATAGCACACACACACACACATGAAAAGCCAAACAAGCCGTGCCCTCTAGCAGTTAATGAGAGGACAGATTAACAAGCCTTCCATTAAAATGAGAACAAATCCTTCACACACACACACACACACAGAGAGAGAGAGAGAGAGAGAGAGGTCGCCGGCAGGATTGGAAGTCAAAGAAAAACACCCAAATCATTGTTAAGACTGTTAAATGCTATGTTGAACTCCAGAGATTGAGAAGTTATTTATTTAACACCGTCTTTCATTCAATATTACTCAAGAAACAAACAAAGGGGTGCATTGTTCCTGTATCGATTTATTCTCAAGGGATTTTCGGCATGTAGGAAATGTTCTCAGGGCAGTTCAAGCCGACCACAATAAAAGCGAGGCCTAAACATAAGCATGAAATAACCACTGGGTCTTTGTTAAGACTTTTAAACTCATATAGGTCGGCATACTGTAGTAAACATCTATATTTTGAATGATATTATGTGAAGCCAGCACAGTGGGCGTACGTTTCTGCCTTTCGGATGTATTGTTTTTGTTAGGAAATCTTATGAAACCAAAATGAGAAGTGCAGCTGGAAGCACGAATGCCTGTTTGCAGTTAAATTTGTTTCTCTGGAATTAAACGGTGTCCCTGAAGGATTGTTATAAACATGCAAAATGGTGATTTAATTATAGCCGACATGACATATTTCCACGTATAAGTATGCCTTTTTTGCAGTAAACAAGCAGTGCGTTTTGCTTAAATTAAAGCATTATTTATCTGACCTCACCCTTGTTGCGTAATGGGTTTTATGGCATGTATATATTGTTTTATTGAGTGCTGGAGGTATAGGTGTTATTGCATGTTCTCACATGCCGAGGCTGTAATGTATTTGTTATTATGGCCTTGAATGGAATTCATTAGTCACTCAGCAACATCTGACACGCGCTCTTCGCATTCAAATTTGGACTTTGGAGACATAAACAACCCAGCACTGTACACACAACCACAGTTATCGAGTTACACAACAGTGACTGTGGGCAATAATGTGATTTTGATCTGGAATCGGTTTGAGAGGAAGCGAAAATTAATGTAACACGTTTTCAGTTTGGTGCTTTTTTGCAGTTATTCAGTTTAAACTTATCAAATTTGCGTAATTTGTAACTCATATTTGCATTAATTCAACATACTTTAAAACGATGAATGTTTAATATTCAAATTTGTGCAGAAAGACTACATTACCCATGATGCTGTACGGAAACTTTCCACCAATTAGAGTGCTGCAGCAAGCAAAATACAAAACACAGCAGACGGCGCACTATGCTAATTTTACAGCAGATGGCACTTTACCTAGAGCGTTGTCTACTGTTAAAAACTAGCCTTTAGCGCCATCTGCTGTTAAAAAACTAGCCTAGAGCGTCATCTACTGTTAAAAACTAGCCAAGAGTGCCGTCTGTTGTTAAAAACTAGCCTCTATAGCGCAATCTGCTGTTAAAACCTAGCCTAGAGCGCAATCTGCTGTTAAAACCTAGCCTAGAGCGCCGTCTGGTGTTTTAAAAACTAGTCTAAAGTGCCGTCTGGTGTTAAGAACTAGCCTTGAGCGCAGTCTGGTGTTAAAAACTAGCCTAGAGCACCATCTAGTGTTAAAAACTAGCATACAGCACCATCTGCTGTTAAAAACAAGCCTAGAGCGCCATCTGTTGTTTTAAAACAAGCCTATAGCGCCGTCTGTTGTTTAAAAACTAGCCTAGAGCGCCGTCTTTTGTTTTAAAACTAGCCTAGATCGCCCTCTGTTGTTAAAATATAACCTAGAGCGCCGTCTGTTGTTAAAAACTAGTCCAGAGCGCCGTCTGTTGTTAAAAACTAGTCTAGAGCGCCGTCTGTTTAAAAACTAGCCTAGAGCGCCGTCTGTTGTTTAAAAACTAGCCTAGAATGCCGTCTGTTGTTTAAAAACTAGCCTAGAGCGCCGTCTGTTGTTAAAAACTAGCCTAGAGCGCCGTCTGTTTAAAAACTAGCCTAGAGCACCGTCCGTTGTTTAAAAACTAGCCTAGAACGCCGTCTGTTGTTTAAAAACTAGCCTAGAGCGCCATCTGTTGTTTAAAAACTAGCCTAGAGTGCCATATTGTTAAAAACTAGCACAGAGAGCAGTCTAATGTTAAAAACTAGCCTAGACTGTCATCTACTGTTAAAAACTAGCCTAGAGCGTCGTCTATTTGTAAAAACTAACCTAGAGCACTGTCTGTTGTTAAAAACTAGCATAGAGCACCATCTGGTGTTAAAAGCTAGTGTAGAGTGCCGTCTGGTGTTAAAAACTAGCACAGAGAGCAGTCTAATGACTGTCATCTACTATTAAAAACTAGCCTAGAGCGCTGTCTGGTGTTAAAAACTATCCTAGAGCACCATCTGCTGTTAAAAACTAGCCTAGAATGTCATCTGCTGTTAAAAACTAGCCTAAAGCGCCATCTGCTTCTAAAACCTAGCCTGGAGCGCCGTCTGCTGTTACAAACTAGCCTAGAGCATCATCTACTGTTAAACAACTAGCCTAGAGCATCGTCTACTGTTAAACAACTAGCCTAGAGCATCGTCTGCTGTTAAAAACTAGCCTGGCGCATCGTCTGCTGTTAAAAACTAGCCTAGAGCACTGTCTACTGTTAAAAACTAGCCTAGAGCAGATGGCACTCTAGGTTATTCTAACACTAGATGGCGCTCTAGGCTAGTTTTTAACAAAAGATGGCTCTGTGTGCTAGTTTTTAACAGCAGACGATGCTCTAGGCTAGTTTTTAACAAAAGATGGCTCTGTGTGCTAGTTTTTAACAGCAGACGGTGCTCTAGGCTAGTTTTTAACAATAGATGGCTCTGTAAGCTATTTTTTAAACAGAATATGATGCTCTAGGCTATTTTTTAACACTAAATTGTGCTCTAGGCTGTTTTTTGAATGTTTAATATCGAAAGTTGTGCAGAAAGACTACATTGCCCATGATGCTGTTCAGATGCTTCCATCAATTAGAGTGCTGCAGCAAGCAAAATACAAAACACAGCAGACGGCGCACTATGCTAATTTATTTTTTTAAATTTATTTATTTTTTTTTTTACAGCAGACGGCACTCTAGGCTAGTTTTTAACAACAGACTGCGCTCTAGGCTAGTTTTTAACAACAGACTGCGCTCTAGGCTAGTTTTTAACACTAAATAGTGCTCTAGGCTAGTTTTTGAATGTTTGGTATCGGAAATTGTGCAGAAAGACTACATTACCCATGATGCTGTACAGAAACTTTCCACCAATTAGAATGCTGCAGCAAGCAAAATGCAAAATACAGCAGACGGCGCACTATGCTATCATTATTATCATTATTATTATTACTATTATTATTATTATTATATATTTTTTACTGCAGACTGCACTCTAGGCTAGTTTTTAACAGCAGATTGCGCTCTAGGCTAATTTTTATAGCAGGCGGCGCTCTAGGCTAGTTTTTAACAATAGACGGCGCTGTAGACTGGTTTTTAACAGCAGACGATGCTCTAGGCTACATTAAATGGTGCTCTAGGCTAGTTTTGGAACGTTTAATATCTAAAGTTGTGCAGTGTACAGATACCCACCAAATAAAGTGCTCCAGCAAGCAATTTACACTATTTTAAGCTCCGCCCACTCACATTAACCTCAGCAAATAGTATACACTCTCAAAAAATTATTTTGCATATGTTTACATGACTACTTTTATTATATATTTAATGTAAAAAAAAGGCTTTAAAAACAACTGAAATTTGTATATTATGTAATCCTTTAATATGTGAATATGTGTGTACCGTTTTTGTACATCTTATTATTATTATTTATTTATTAGATTTTTTTGTTCACATTGTTCATAACTTAAGAAAGAAAAAAGAAAATCCCCTCAGACCGAAAACAAACCCCTCCCCGTCGTATGCTCCTTCTCTGCACGGTTGTTTTGGTCTGAGTGCAGCGGGTTCAGAAGTGGGCGAGACTCACAGACCCACAGTTGACCCTCACACGACAAAACCTGCACAAAAACCCAAACCTAACCTATATATTTGTTCTCGCAGCCTCCCCAAAAGAGCTGCAGCGCGCCATAAATGTTGTTCAGTGAGCTTGTCCTCAAGTGACCCGCAGCAGAAGTGAGTACATCCCGTTCCTGTGATATTAATAGCTCCCTTGCGTCACCAAACTGCGCTAGACTGCTCTGCTAGACACGCGATGCAGAAGCGCGTTCACGCGCTGAATAAACAGCCTTATAAAACCGATATCTATCCGGCATCTGATGGATGTCTGGGTCGGATGGAGGAACGTGTGGGCGAACGTCATACGTGATGCATTGTTTTTTTTAACTTTATTGAACAAAGTAAACAATACAAATATGCATGGCTGGTACAAAATCGCAAGCTTCCTTGATTAATTGAGGTGAAGTTGGTTTTATATTTGCACATTCGTTCAGTGACAACTTGTGACATGCTTCTTATAGTGTTTACTTTAAATATTTGGTCTGAAATCACATGCAAACAGGGGCGAACTTATGGATTTGGGAGCCCTAAGCAATTCCAGGTATGGGGCCCTAGCATTGAAACTCCAGATTCTCTTTTTCCATCTTTTTTTTTTCTCTGTAGATTAGGTTTTATTTATTTATTTAGGGCCCAAAGTGTTTTGTTACATGCATTTTTTATTTCTCTTTGCTATTTGGGCTTATTGGAACCTAATTAGAATAAAACCTAAGCATCATCTTTTGATATGATGTACTTTTAGAGACAAATGATGTTCATGTATATGTAGACTGGTGGTCTGAATTTACATAAAACACTTTTTCCTGAATGTTTTTAATGCATGTATAACATAGACTTTTTTTTTTACTTGCTTTAACTATCAGAGTGTAAAAACTTAATTGTTTCGCATTTTTGACAGTTAAAAATAGGGTTTGGGACATTTCATATGCTGCAAAACAGTTGCAGGATGACGCTGTACGTCTGTAACAAAATATAAAACATTCAAAGTATTTTAAATAAGCCCTAGGACAGGGGTGTCCAAACTCAGTCCTGGAGGGCCGGTGTCTTGCTGAGTTTAGCTCCAACTTGCTTCAACACACCTGCCAGGAAGTTTCTAGTATCTAGTAAGAGCTTGATTAGCTGCTTCAGATGTGTTTGATTAGGGTTGGAGCTAAACTCTCCAGGACACTGGCCCTCCAGGACCGAGTTTGGACACCTAGGAGGTTATAAAATATATTTAAAGTATATTTTATATATTTGAATATTTAAAGAAACCTTTATCTTCTCAATGTACAATTAAATGCAATAAATTCACAAATGAAAAAACAAGTTCACAAACTATGTACAGTTAATTAGCCATTTTTGTGATTTAGATTTAATATTAATAAGAAAAAACATTTAAACAAGTTTAATTCACAATCAATCAAACTAATCTTGTCATCATTTTTCATCTGAATTGAATAATTGCTGTTTGTGAATCGGCGGCAGTTACTTTTTTTTTTACTGGGAAATGTTATTCTATTTTAAAACAAGCTCTCGATCTCTTATGGCCCGTTTCCACTGAGTGGTACGGTATGGTTCGATTTGATACGCTTTTATGGTCATTTCCATTGTCAAAAGGTACCTAAAAGCAAACCGTATCATACCCTTTCCAAAGGGTACCTAGCACAACAAAAGGATACCAAAAGGCGGAGCAAGACGTGCAGCTGAACACTATTGGTTTACAGAGATGTAACACTCGCTTCTGCAACAAGCCAGGAGAATGAAAACAAAGGAAGCGCCGTTTTTAAAAACACAGCCGAGATATTACACCGTAATAATATATACATATAATAAAAAGCCATGGTCGACCTGAGTTTAAACAAACCTTGTCGTCGTCTTGATGAGCAGCCACAAAGCCAAGAAGAAGAGCAGAATCTACCCTGTGCCCGGTTGTAGTTTAAAAGGCCGTCTAAAGCGCGAGCAGTTTTGCTTTCTCGCTTGTGCTCCTATATTTGAAATAACGAATTTCTTGAGCTGATGATAACAGCGTGCGCTTGATTATTGAAGTGCTTCTGACATCCGATGCTTTCAGAAACGGACAAAGATTAGAGTTAAGTGCGAAAAAACAAAGGAGAAGCCAGAAAAAAGAAAGGAGCAAATGATTCTTTTAGCAACCTAATAGATGAATAAACTGTTTAACTATTATCATCACCTTCTGGACTATTGTGAACTCGGAATGACGGAAATACTCTCTAACAGAGGCTACATGTGCTGGTGAAGATTAAAAACACACATGAGAGGTTTGCTCCGACTATGGGCTATATCACATGTTGTTTTTGAACCTAAATAAGGACTAAATGTCTGCTGTGTGTAGTTTTTCTGTAAGTGGTAACATATCGGCGACTGTAAGGGTCTGTATGTGCTCATATATGTTGCATTCTCACTAATTGCACACTCTACCTGACTCTACCACAGCTCTACTGGCAGTGTCTTTGAACCACGGTGCTCACACCACAGCCTTTAGGCAGTCCTTGTGCATGCCCAGCCTCCATAACACCCCCCCCCAACCCCCACCCCCCGGTCTTCGCTATCATCCGCGACACCCCCCACCCCACATGTACTCATGATGAAGGACAATTGAATATTATTTACCCCATTTTGACTGATGTTAATTTCATTTTCACCACTTTACTTGCAATTTAAATGTCTTCTATGCACATAAAATCACTTCTAGACGCATAACCATGATGTAACCATATTGTTTTTCTTAACATCCCCAGGAAATTACTTAATTTTTCACTTGTTTCTGAAGTTAAAGCAAATTATAAACCCACTCAGAAACCCCTGTGTGATTATAAATGGTTGTATCATTGCTGATGATCTTCGTAAACATATACTGCCGTTGCGTGATTCACATCCACACCTGTTGTTTTGAGGAAACTCTTTAACCCTGATGCCACACGCAGTTTGCATTCACGCATCAACATGCCCTGCAGCTACACAGTGCAGATCTGCTTCCATCATTAGAGCGAGCGCTGATGTCATTCATTAGCCCGATATAAGAGACTGATGCAAAGTAATGCTGACGGGGAGATGACCTTTAACCTGCAGAAGCGGAGGAGACTGATGGAGAAAGGAGAGAGGGGTAGACAGATGGAGGAAAAGGAGATGGAGAAGGATGGAAAAAGACAGAGTGAGAGATGGAGGGGAGAGAGATAGGTAGACTGATGGAAAAAGACTGATGAGAGAGACTAGTAGACAGATGGAGGAAAAGAAGAGAGACCGATGGAGAAGGATGGAAAAAGACAAATGAGAGAAAGAGAGAGAGAGAGAGAGAGAGCGATAGATGGAGGAGAGAGAGGAACACAGATGGAGGAAAAGAGACATATGGAGGAGGATGAAAAAAGACAGATGGAGGATGGAGAGAGCCAGATGGATGAGAGAGAGACGTGGAGAAGGATGGAGAGACTGATAAGGAGACAGACAGATGTAGGGGAAAGGTAAACAGATGGAGGATGGAGAGAGATAAGGAGAGAGAAACAGATGGAGGAGAGAGAGAGAGCGATAAGCAGATGGAGGATAGAGAGACATAAGGAGAGAGACGGATGGTGAAGGGAGATAAACAGATGGAGGATGGAGAGAGATAAGGAGAGAGAAACAGATGGAGAGATAAGGAGAGAGAAACAGATGGAGGATAGAGAGACATAAAGAGATAGACGGATGGAGAAGGGAGATAAACAGATGGAGAAGGATGGAGAGAGATTAGAGAAACAGATGGAGGAGAAAGAGATAAACAGATGGAGGATGGAGATACAAGGAGAGAGACAGATGGAGAAGAGAGTGTGATGGAGGAAAAGAGAGACAGACAGGTGGAGAATGGAAAAAGAAAGATGGAGGATGGAGACAGATTGAGGAGAGGGAGAGATAAACAGATGGAGGAGGGAGAGAGATGGAGGAAGACAGAGATAAACAGATGGAGGAGAGAGATAAACAGATGGAGGAGGGAGAGAGATGGAGGAAGACAGAGATAAACAGATGGAGGAGAGAGATAAACAGATGGAGGAGGGAGAGAGATGGAGGAAGACAGAGATAAACAGATGGAGAAGAGAGATAAACAGATGGAGGAGGGAGAGAGATGGAGGAAGACAGAGATAAACAGGTGGAGGAGAGAGAAAAAAAGATGGATGAGAGGGAGAAAGATGGAGGAGAGAGAGATGGATAAGGAGAGAGATAAACAGATGGAGGAAGAGAGAGACAGGTGGAGGATAGAGAGACAGATGGAGGAGAGAAAGACAGCTGGAGGATGGAGATGGACAGACGGTGGGTGTAGAGATAGATTGAGAAGGATGGAGAGACAGATGAAGGATGGAGATGGACAGATGGAGAAGAGAGATCGACAGATGGAGGATGGAGAGACAGATGGAAAATTAAGAGAGATAGATGGAAGAGAGAGAGATGAACGGTGGAGAGATAGATTGTGAAGGATGAAGAGAAAGGTGGAGGATGAAGAAAGACAAATTGAGGAGAGAGAGAGACAGATGGAGGAGAGAGAGAGATGGAGGATGGAGATGGACAGATGGAGAAGAGAGATTGACAGATGAAGGATGGAGACAGACAAAGGAGGGGGAGATACAGATGGAGGGTGGAGAGAAAAATGGAGGAGAGAGACAGATGGAGGATGATCTTTGAGTTGCTGTGTTCAGTGTTGTGGTCTGTGGGGAGATGAAGATGATGATGAGGATGCTGATGCTGTTGTTGTTGATGCACAGAGACACACCCCCTGATCTCCCCTGTGCACAGCACGCAGACACAAACAGCTCACCTGGATATTTCACTAGAAACCTAGCAGAGTCAATGGGGGAAACTGTTCATTGCTTATCTATGTTACCTTACTATTACTTTAAAAGTTTAAGCCAGTGTTTGAGCTGTGCCATATTTTACTCTAATTTGGTCTTAAACAACCTTTATCAGTAGCTGTGTTTCCATCCAAAGACGCTAATTACTAGGGCCAGATGGACGTTTTTTGCAGTTTCTGCTGAGAATGTTGGTAAAAACCTGCGGATTTGTGCGGAATTATTTTGGGAGTCTCATAACTAAAACCTTAATATGTAAAATAAAAATAATATCTCTTTAACTTTTATGTAATGTTTAAAACGCAAATCCAATTAGATTCACTTTATTTGGTAAACAAAGCAAGTCTCTCATATAATATATCTACTAAAAGACAGAAAATATTAATTGTATACACTCTCAGAAATAAAGGTACGAGAGCTGTCACTGGGGCAGTACCTTTTCAAAAGGTACATATTTGTACCTAAAGAGTCCTTAGTAGTACCTCAAAGGTACATATCAGTACCCAAATGCACCTAAAATGTACCCTTGAGGTACCAATATGGACTCTTCAGGTACAAATTAGTACCTTTTAAAAAGGTACTGCCCCAGTGACAGCTCTCGTACCTTTATTTCTGAGAGTGCATAAATCAGATGAACATTTTCATATTAGTCAATAATATTACTGTAATTAATTTAAAAACTGAATAAATTTAGATTTACACACATTTACTCAAGTAAATAAACAGACATAATGATGGGCTAGAAATCTGCAGACTTCTGCGTGCACAGATTCTGTATGGGCCTACTAATTTGACTTGTGCACAAAACTGGAATCAGAAACAATTGAGACTTAAGCAGAGCTTCCATCCAATGAGTCAAAGAGAACAAAATCATCACCTCCAACCGCTCAAGACAGTTTTGGGCCCCGTTTCAGAAAGGAGGTTAAATGAAAACTCAGAGTATGTTAACCTCCTAGGGCCCGAGTGTCCACATACGTGGACAGCACATTTTTAGCTCTTAAGTGGCTGTTTAAAATACTTTGAATGATTTATATTTTGTCACAGACATACAGGGTTGTTGTTTTGCAGCATATGAAATGTCCCAAACCCTATTTTTAACTGTCCAAAATGGAAAAAAAATGTTGTTTTTACTCTCTGATAATCAAAGCAAGTTAAAAAAAAAAATCTGTTAAATATGCATAAAAGAAAATTCAGGAAAAAGTGTTTTAAGTTAATTTGTGACCACGAGTCCACATATATGAACATCTTTTTTCTCTAAAAGTGCATCATATCAAAAGATGATACTTTGATTTTTATTCGAATTATGTTCCAATAAGCCCAAATAGCTAAGAGAAATAAAAAATGTATGTAAAAACTACCTTGGGCCTTAAAAGGTTAACCCTAAAATGAGAGAAAACATTTCAAAATGGCAGGTTTGTCTGGAGAAAGCAGGTCAAAGTCAAGCCTGTTTCTGAAAGAGAGGTAAGTTTAACTCAGAGTCAGTTACCGTGGTAACTTACTCTGTGAACTTAACCTGGTCAGGAGCAGGTTTTATTCTCTAAACTCAGAGTTTCTGTCTGTCTCCTCCCCTATTTTAAAGACAAAGTGGTATTTCTCGTGTTAGCCTTACGTTTCCACTCACCTGTTTTTAAGCGCATTTTGGAGATGCACAAAAAATTGATTGATGGAAACGCCAAGACGCACATAACTTTTAAAAATAGGCAAAAAAAACATATGCGCCTAACTGAGTAGGATAAACTTTTTATTCGATAAGAAAAGATGCGCTTAAACTGCGATGGAAACACTTTTACCGAACAAATTGCAGTATGTGTATTAAAAAAGACTTTGTTATAAGAGATCATGTGATGATGAAAATGTGTGTGAATGGATAAACCAGCAGGCTGAGCACACTGAAAATGTTGTTTTGGTCATTCTAAAACGCCTTAACCGTTTCAGTATTAGTGTTATTATGTTATTAATGACCTCCAGAGTGTCTGGAGCGTGTCAAGAGCGTCTGTTCTCCATGTCTCATGGCTTCAAACACCACCACGTGTTCATTGCATGTCGACATTGTCTTCTGAGGTGAAAGTCATTTATTAAATGAAGAAAAGATTCATATAGCTTCTTCCACCGCAGTAAATTCTGTTTTTACTGTTGATATTTGGTGCCAGATAATCAGGAAGTGCTGATCTTGTTCTCTTTGATTCATTGGATGGAAACGCTGATTTCTTCACACATCCTTTATGCGATATTTCAGTTTGCACATAAATTTAATTAGCATTTTTGGATGGAAACATTAGGTATTACCTACATTTCAGTCACGCAAAGAAGAAAGTCACGTACGAGAATGCCTTGTCCTTTTTTTTAATAATTATTTAGCTTAAATTCACTGACCTACAACATGTACTGTAACTAGATTAATGGGATTATTACTCTTCTAAAAACTATTTAGTTCTGCTTATATTCTAAATATCATTTCAACCTCTTCCACTGTGCTATTTCCATTAAACACATATTTTTTGAATGCAATTAGTCCAAAATATGCGTAAAAATAGGTCAATAAAAAAATGCTATTAGTTTTACATCAAAAAGTCATCAAAACGGTGTCCAATTATCGACCAATCAGAATCAAGACTCAAGCTCCATAGTTGAACTCTATTTAAAGTCCCAAACAAATTTCAGGCAGTGCAAGCAGCGTGTATAAATATAGCAGGAGACCCTCCAGCCCCATGTCTGTCTACCTAAGGAAGCGTCACATCCCGTCTCAAAACCAGCAATTATGGGCCCCATGCAAGTGACCGCCATCAGTGGGTCTAGGTTCAGTCAGTTCACGCAGAGCCTCACCCAGACAGCAGGCACCATGCAAATTACAGCGCAGCCCCGAACACACACACCCACTTACAATTAGCAGAGAGACAGTGGAAGAGCACAGCAGACGGAGAGCAGAACAGGAGAGGCCGTTTTATTACCCATGAGGCCGTTTTTGTGCTGCCATTAGACACTGAGGCCCAATTCTATTTTTGGTAACTCTTTACGATAACAGTGCATGAATAATGATGTGTTAATATGTAAACTAAACATTATTGTGAATTAATGAGTGTTAAGGTGCGCACTAATCATCAACTAACTTTAACTACAACATGGGTCACAAGAATAGTTTTTGTGTGAATAAGGGCTACCTTAATTACTAGTTAATACATGTTGTTAATTAATGTATTAATTAACATTTAAGATTAAGATAAATGTAACCCAGCAGACACAGAACGTCAACATGACGTCAGATTGACGTTAAACCCCAACGTCGTGGGGATGTTGCACTTTGTTTGGAAATAAAATAAGGTTGACGTCAGAACCCAACGTCAGGCCGACGTCAATGTCCAACCTAAAATCAACCAAATATCAACGTCTAATGGTGTTACAGCTTGACGTTGTGTGGACGTTACCACTATGACGTCTATCAGACGTTGCATTTTGGTTACAAAAAAATGTCAGTATTTGACGTCAATATGACGTTGGTTTAAGATGTTGGCTCGATGTTGGATTTTGGTCACTTTCCAACACAACCTAAAATCAACATCATTTGACGTCGTTATTGGACGTCAAAATAACATTCCTGAATTTTGGTCACCTGACATCACAATTTAAATCTAACCTTATATTAACATCTTATAAAGTTCTGTGCCTCCTGGGAAACCAACATGAACTCATGAGCTGTTAGTGAGGTTTATTTATAAAATAGTTTCGAGAGGAGCACAGGCTTATGATTGATCACAGCTGGTCCCGCATCAGCTTCACATATTGCGCCAATCAGATGAAAACTAACTCACTATAAATAACCAGAGTTTTTCACTTCAGTCATCTTTGTCTTGAAGAATCCCCCCCTTCCACCCCTACTCCTCCCCCTTGCCTGTTTTGTCTGGTTTTAGCAGGTTTCTAGAATGTTTTGTCTGGTGTTTACATGTGGTTAGCATGTTGCTTGGGTGTTTTGTCTGATGTTTAAGATGTTGCTAGAGTGTTTCGTCTGTTGTTTAGTATGTTGTTTAGCATGTTGCTTGGTTGTTTTGTCTGGTTTTAGCAAGTTTCTAGAATGTTTTGTTGGGTGTTTAAATGGGGCTAGCATGTTGCTTGGTTGTTTTCTCTGTTGTTTAGCATGTTGCTAGAACGTTTTGTTTGCTGTTTAGCATGTTGCTAGCATGTTGCTAGAGTTTTGTCGGTTGTTTAGCATGTTGCTTGGCTGTTTTGTCTGATTTTAGCAGGTTGTTAGAGTGTTTTGTCTGGTGTTTAAGATGTTGCTTGAGTGTTTCGTCTGTTGTTTTGTATATTGTTTAGTATGTTGTTAGGATGTTGCTTGGCTGTTTTGTCTGGTTTTAGCAGGATTCTAGAATGTTTTGTCTGGTGTTTAAATGTGGTTAGCATGTTGCTTGGCTGTTTTGTCTGTTGTTTAGCATGTTGCTAGAACGTTTAGTTTGATGTTTAGCATGTTGCTGGTATGTTGCCAGAGTGTTTTGTCTGTTGTTTAGCATGTTGCTTGGCTGTTTTGTCTGGTTTTAGCAGGTTGTTAAAGTGTTTTGTCTGGTGTTTAAGATGTTGCTTGAGTGTTTCGTCTGTTGTTTTGTATGTTGTTAGCATGTTGCTTGGCTGTTTTGTCTGGTTTTAGCAGGTTTCTAGAATGTTTTGTCTGGTGTTTAAATGTGGTTAGCATGTTGCTTGGTTGTTTTGTCTGTTGTTTAGCATGTTGCTAGAACGTTTTGTTTGATGTTTAGCATGTTGCTGGTATGTTGCCAGAGTGTTTTGTCTGTTGTTTAGCATGTTGCTTGGCTGTTTTGTCTGGTTTTAGCAGGTTGTTAGAGTGTTTTGTTTGGTGTTTATCATGTTGTTAGCATGTTGCTTGGCTGTTTTGTCTGGTTTTTTAGCAGGTTGTTAGAGTGTTTTGTCTGGTGTTTAAGATGTTGCTAGAGTGCTTCATCCCTTCTCCTGATAGGGTGGCATGGCGGCCCAGTGGTTAGCACTGTTACCTGGTTTGCGCTCCTACTGGGCCAGTCAGTGTTTCTGTGCGGAGTTTGCATGTTCTCCCCATGTTCTCTGGTTTTCTCCCACTGTCCAAAGACATACACCAGGGGTGCCTAAACTCAGTCCTGGAGGGCCGGTGTCCTGCATATTTTAGTTCCAGCCCTAGTTAAACACACCTGAACCAGCTAATCAAGCTCTTCTAGGTATACTAGAAGCTTCCAGGCAGGTGTGCTGAAGGAAGTTGGAGCTAAACTATGCAGGACACCGGCCCTCAGGACCGATTTTGGGCACCCCTGACATACACTATAAGTAAATTGACTAATCCAAAGTGGCATCATAAGGCAAACTCTTAGCCAGTTATAGACCAGCTATTCCTAACACGTTCACAAGCAGGGGAGTTCTCGAGACCTACCTGAGCTGGAACTCCCCTCTCGCCCTTCAAACGGGAGGGAGCCCCGGGCTCGACGATCTTATGAGCTCAGGGCTCTCTCTCGGGACAGCATGCCAAACATTCTTTATAATCAATAATCAGCTAAGTGTGAACTCTTGAAATGTATAATTATGTCATGACTTTACTTGGAGGGGCACATCAGCATTAACTCATCCTTAACTACTCATCAACTCCTGTTTAAACTGTTCATGTTGATGCACATCTTGGCATTTTTGTTAAGCATTTTTATGGAATATTGGAAAACATGCATAAAAATAGGTGGCTGTAAATCTAGCTACAGTCATGCCAAAACAAAAAACTGCGCTAGCTGGAGGTTTGTTGAGGTTATGATGGTGTTTGGATCCGCTGCTGTCTCTCTTACAGATGTTCTGTCTGCTTTGAGTCTCAGTAATGCTTAGATTAGCTTTTTTCCCATTGAAGCTTCACACTTTCAGTTCCTGTCACTGACTGACTGGAGATCGGCTTGCTCAAGAGACGCCTGCTGAAATATGGACAATTTCAAGATTGTGCTTAATGTCCTAAAATTGTTACCATAGTGATTGGGATATTTGGGTGGTTGCTAGAGTGCTCTGTCAGATGTGTAGCATGTTGCTAGGCTGTTTCTTGTGTGGTTTGTCTGGTATGTATATGTTGCTATGGTGTTGCTACTGTTTTCTGTATGTTATTTAAAATGTTGCCATGGAGGGTTTGGCATTTGCTAAGGTGTCTTGTCTGGTGTTTAACATGTTGCTAGGATGTTGTTTGTTTTTTAATGTGGTTAGTCTGATATTTCCATGTGCTATGGTGTTGATACGGTTTTCATGTTATTACCATGTTGCTATGTACAGTTTAGCATGTTTCTAGCATGTTGCTAGAATGTTTTGTCTGGTGTTTAAATGTGGTTAGCATGTTGCTTGGTTGTTTTGTCTGGTGTTTAGTGTGTTGCTTGGTTGTTTTGTCTGTTTACCATGTTGCTAGAATGTTTTGTCTGGTGTTTAAATGTGGTTAGCATGTTGCTTGGTTGTTTTGTCTGTTGTATAGCATGTTGCTAGAATGTTTTGTTTGATGTTTAGTGTGTTGCTAGAGTGTTTGTCTGTTGTTTAGCATGTTGCTTGTCTGTTTAGCATGTTGTTAGTATGTTGCTTGGCTGTTTTGTCTGGTTTTAGCATGTTGTTAGAATGTTTTGTCTAGTGTTAAGCATGTTGCTAGAGTGATTTGGTGGTTGTTTAGCATGTTGTTATCATGTTGCTTGGCTGTTTTATCAGGTTGCTAGAATGTTTTGTCTGGTATTGAAATGTGGTTAGCATGTTGCTTGGTTGTTTTGTCTGTTTAAGATGTTGCTAGGGTGTTTCGTCTAGTGTTTAGCACACTGCTAGAGTGTTTTGTCTGTTGTTTATCAATTGTTAGCATGTTGCTTGGCTGTTTTGTTTGGTTTAGCAGGTTGTTAGAATGTTTTGTCTAGTGTTAAGCATGTTGCTAGAGTGATTTGGCGGTTGTTTAGCATGTTGTTATCATGTTGCTTGACTGTTTTAGCAGGTTGCTAGAATGTTTTGTCTAGTGTTTACATGTGGTTAGCGTGTTGTTTGGTTGTTTTGTCTGTTGTTTAGCATGTTGCTAGAATGTTTTGTTTGATGTTTAATGTGTTGCTAGAATGTTTTGTTTGGGTTTAGCATGTTGCTAGAGTGTTTCTAGAATGTCTTTTCTGGTGTTTAAAATGTTGTTGGTATGTTTTGTCTGGTGTTTAGCATGTTGCTAGTATGTAGCTAGAGTGTTTTGTCTAGAGTTTAGCATGTTGCTTGGTTGTTTTGTCTGACGTTTTTCATGTTGCTAGTATGTTACTGGAATGTTTTGTCTGTTGTTTAACATGTCCCTGCTGAAAAATCCAGCTTAAACCAGCCTAAGCTGGTTGGCTGGTTTTAGCTGGTCGACCAAACTGGTTTTAGGGGGGTTTTGGCCATTTCCAGACTGGTTTCCAGCCATTTCCAGCCTGGTCTTAGCTGGTCAGGCTGGGAGTTGACCAGCTTGACCAGCCTGGTTTAAGCTGGACATAGCTGGTTTTGGCTGGTCCAGCCTGGTTTTAGCTGGTCAACTCCCAGCCTGACTAGCTAAGACCAGGCTGGAAATGACTGGAAACCAGCTTGGAAATGGTCAAAACCCCTCTAAAACTAGGCTGGTCGACCAGCTAAAACCAGCCAACCAGCTTAGGCTGGTTTAAGCTGTTTTTTTCAGCAGGGGTTGTTAGCCTGTTGCTTGGTTGTTTTGTTTGGTGTTTAATGTGTTGTCAGCATGTTGCTAGAGTGTTTTGTCTGGTGTTAAACATGTTGCTAGAATGTTTTGTCTGCTGTTTAGCATGTTGTTAGCATGTCGCTTGGTTTGTTTTGTCTAGTGTTTAGAATGTTGCTCATATGCTAGAGTGTTTTGTCTGGTTTTTAGCATGTTGCTAGCATATTGCTTGGTTGTTTGTATGTCTTGTTTGTACCATCAAAAGTTTTAGTGTAAATATAATAAACAAATTAAAGGAAAAAGGAAAAATTTATTACTCAAACTGTTATGGTAATGATCAGAATTTTAATATTAGTGCATCGCTAGCTTGCTGTTCATTGAAGTATTTATGCTAGTAATATGTTACAAAATAGACAACATTTGAGTGTAATGGGAACATCCAGAATGTTCATGTAATGCCGCATAGCAACTAAACACTGCACGAATGTTGGAGATTCCTCCTCTGAAATATGCTGTTTGTTCTCTTCACACTTCTTCCAAAGAGCAGGACATTGCGAAAGTGGGTCAAATATTTGCAATCTGAGACAGCCGTGGTGTTATTTTACATGAGCCCTATATGTATTTTAGATTGCATGAGTTCACCTAAAGGCTGAAACGTGCACGTATATTGGGTGTCCTTTCTACAGATAACACATGGCACATGCTAATCTGATTTAGCCTTTACCCACAGTCAGCTTGAGCAGGTATCTTCTGTCCAGTCGGCTGAAGCGCAGCCAATTACCACATTTCCTTCCCCATTTGTTGTGACTCCCCCTCCTCACACACACACACCATCTGTGCTTCAGATAATACATCCACAGATAACGTCCCATTAATACGAGGCAAGGCAGCTATCATCAGCAAGATTAAACGCATGCTAATAGGCTGACTCTTCAATCTGTGGCTCGGATGAAACGGGTCTTGAACTCATGTTTGTAATTGTTTTTTGTTTGAAATGCAGAATCAAAGATGGGCATGTTTTATGAATGTCCTCAGCACATCTTTGATCTGGCTCTGTATCAGATTTCTTTTGATTTGATGACTCCAATTCATCTCGTTGATCTGTACGTGATTGATTCACTATAAAAGAATCAGTTCGCGAGAGTTTTCTGTTCTTAAATTGGACTTTACATGTTCTGCTTGGTTTTGATTCTCTTTAAGACTGATTTGTTGGTGAAATTAATCATTTAATGATCCATTTGTTCATGACTCTGACTTCCAGACACAAAGTTTTTGGTTCACTAAAGAACTGAATCATTTAACCATTGAATTTGATTCACTAAAGAAAACCAATTCATGAGAGTCGATTGTCTGTGAACTGGACTACACTGGTCTTGTTTCTTTTATATTCACTATAAAAGAAGTAGTTCACGAGAGTCTTTTGTAGATAAATTGGACTTTACATGTTCTGCTTGGTTTTTGATTCTCTTTAAGACTCATTTGTTGGTGAAATGAATCATTTGATGATCCATTTATTCTTGAATCTGACTTCCAGACACTAAGTTTTTGGTTCACTTAAGAACTGACTCTTACGAATCACTTAACCATTGAATATGATTCACTAAGTAAACAAATCCTAAGAGTCACTTGTCTGTGAACTGGACTACACTGATCTTGTTTTTTATATTAGGTATAAATAAAGCAGTTCATGAGAGTCTGTTGTTCGTAAATTGTACTTTACATGTTCTGCGACTCATTGGTTGGTGAAATGAATCATTTGATAATCCATTTGTTCATGAATCTGACTTTTAGATATTAAGTTTTTGGTTCACTATAGAACTGACTCTTATGAATCACTTAACCAATGTATATGATTCAATAATGAAAATCAGTTCATGAGAGTCATTTGTCTGTAAACTGGACTACATTGATCTTGTTTCTTTAATATTCACTATAAAAGAATCAGTTCGCAAGAGTCTTTTGTTCATAAATTGGACTTTACATGTTCTGCAACTCGTTGGTTGGTGAAATGAATCTTTTGATGAACCATTTGTTTATGAATCTGACTTCCTGAATCTGACATTTGTAGTTCACTAAAGAACTGATTCTTTTAATCACTTAACTATTGAATATGATTCACTAAAGAAAACCAGATCATAAGAATCCATTGTCTGTCAACTGGACTACACTGATCTTGTTTCTTTTATATTCACTTTAAAAGAATCAGTTCATGAGAGTCTTTTGTTCATTGGACTTTACATGTTCTGCGACTCATTTGTTGGTGAAATGAATCATTTGATGAACCATTTGTTCATGAATCTGACTTCCAGACGCAAAGTTTTTAGTACACTAAATAACTGAATCGTTTAACCATTGAATATGATTCACTGAAGAAAACCAGATCATAAATAGATCATTTGATGATCCATTTGTTCATGGATCAGACTTCCTGAATCTGACATTTGTGGTTCACTAAAGAACTGACTCCTATGAATCACCTAAGCATTGTATATGATTCACTAAAGAAAACCAGATCATAAGAGTCGATTGTCTGTGAACCGGACTACACTGGCCCTGTTTCTTTTATATTCACTATAAAAGAAGCAGTTCACGAGAGGCTTTTGTTCATAAATTGGACTTTACATGTTCTGCTTGTTTTTTTATTCTCTTTAAGACTCATTTGTTGGTGAAATGAATCATTTGATGAATCATTTAATCATGAATCTGACTTCCAGACACTGGAGGTTTTTGGTTCACTAAAGAACTGACTCTTACGTATCACTTAACCATTGAATATGATTCACCAAGTAAACAAATCCTAAGAGTCACTTGTCTGTGAACTGGACTACACTGATCTTGTTTTTTATATTAGGTTTAAAAAAATCAGTTCATGAGAGTCTTTTGTTCGTAAATTGGACTTTACATGTTCTGCGACTCATTGGTTGGTGAAATGAATCATTTGATAATCCATTTATTCATGAATCTGACTTCCAGACATTAAGTTTTCGGTTCACTATAGAACTGACTCTTATGAATCACTTAACCAATGTATATGATTCAATAAAGAAAATCAGTTCATGAGAGTCATTTGTCTGTAAACTGGACTACACTGATCTTGTTTCTTTAATATTCACTATAAAAGAATCAGTTCGCAAGAGTCTTTTGTTCATAAATTGGACTTTACATGTTCTGCGACTCATTGGTTGGTGAAATGAATCATTTGATAAACCATTTGTTTATGATTCTGACTTCCGGGATTCGACCAAGATGGCGACTGGTTAACAACCATGTGCTGAAGCTCTGCACGTGCTAAATTATTTATTGATAACTAAATAAGTAAAAGGGCAAAAAAGCATCTTTTTACTGACCGGAGTCTTTTTTTTCTTCATTACTTTTATTTTTCAAACGTGTACAATGGAAGAAAGCAGAGCTGCTCGAAGTGCCACACATGCGAGGAGATCTCTGGATGCCGCGCTCAAGACGGATGCATTGATTAAGTTTCCCTTACCTGAAACTCCTAAACCGCTGTCTAAAAAACCAAAATTAACAGACAAAGAGGCGTCGGAGAGTCAAACGGTGTCCAACTCGCACCTGATGGAAGTTTTGGAACGAGTTGAAAAAATGCAGTTGGAGTTTCTCACTCGCATGCAATCCCTCGAGACAACAGTGAAAGATAACACGAATTCACTAAACAGTGTAACCGAGGCGCTTGAATTTATGAACAATCAAGTAGAAGAAGTAACGGGCAAGGTGACATCGCTACAGGGGAGAGTGGAATCGCTGGAGAAAGAGAACTGTGTGCTGCGGGATAAATGCGAGGAACTCGACACTTACAAGCGGAGGTGGAATCTACGAGTGTCCGGTATTCAGGAGCAGCGGGGCGAAGATGTCCGCAAAATTCTAATTGACTTGTTCAGTAAAGTTTCTCCTGTAATAGCAGAACAGCTGATCTACACGCTCGATGTGGCCCACAGACTGGGTCCTCGCGCTGACGGAGCTCGCTCTAGCCGCCGCATCATCGCACAGTTTCTCTCACGCAACGTCCGAGACCAGATCTGGAGGGATGCCAGAACCGCGAACATCCTCAAAGAGAAGAAAATCCGGATTTTTGAAGACCTAACTCAAAGCACCAAAGACGCCAGAAACAAACTTTGGCCACTTGTCGAACGAGCAAGAAAGGAGGGGAAGAGAGCAGGCTTCAGAGGGCCGTTTGCATATGTGGATGGTAAAAGGATTTCAGCAAAAGATCAGTCTGGTTGAATGATGCTGTCCTCATCAACATTTCACCACGGCACTTTTCTTTAATATTTTTCGGGTGAGCACGAGCATTTTTTTTTCTTTCTTTCTCCTTATATGTCCCAGTTCAGACAGAAGGGTAAACTGTTTTTTTTTTTTTTTTAACTGAGTCAAGAGCCAAACGACTTAATGTCGTCACCACTTTCTCATGTGAGGATCCTTTTTTTTTTATAATTGAGACATTCGTTCAAAGACATTAATCTAAAATACAAAACATTTATTTTTGAAGTCATCCTTTACTGCAAACGAAACTTAATTATTGTTATTATTACTGGTTTTGTTTATTTTTACCGGTTGCACGGAGGAACATATAAAAGAAAAAGTAAAGCAAATGAAAAAGACTTTAAGTGAAAAGCCCTTATACTTGTATTTCTCGCGTTGCGGAGTCAGGCGAACTATCGCTTTTTTGTTACTCTAGAAGAGTTTCTTCGGTTCTAACTCATATCTTAGCTTATACCTAGTTCTTCAGGTATCGTTTACTTGTTCCATTTGTATGTCTTTGTCTTTATTTTCTTTAAATGCCAGGGGTTTAAAAAATAATATCAAAAGGAAGGCTTTATTTTTGTTTTCTAAGAGACACAAAGTAGACTTTTGTTTTTTTCAGGAAAGTCACTCTACCTCAAAAGATACAAAATTTTGGAGGACACAATGGGGCAATGATATATGGCTGTCACATGGGTCAGAACATTCTGCAGGAGTAGGGGTTATGAAGTATAATTTTAACGGTAATGTTCTGGAAACTGATATTGACCCCTCAGGCCACTTCTTGCTAATAATAATTGCTATCAATCAATGTATAGTAATTATTGTGAACATATATGGATACAACTCTGTTGCGGACAACTGCACTTTCTTTAACATGTTAGATCAAAAACTTTCCATAGCAATAAAAAAATATCCAACAGCCTTTTTAATTTTAGGTGGGGATTTTAACATTGTAATGAATAATATGCTAGACAGATACCCTCCAAGGAAAGCAGCTTCTTCCAGCTCGTATCTTATAGCGCTTATGGATAAATTTGATTTAGTCGACATATGGAGAGAGATGTATCCAGATATAATACAGTACACTTGGAGCAACAAAGATCACTCAAGACAATCCAGAATTGACTATTGGTTGATTTCTAAAACGTTAAAAAATAATAATATCTCTACTTCTATTAGCAATAGTCCACTGACTGACCATAATGCCATTTACATTTCTATTAATTTGTCACAAAATACTAAAATTAATAATAATAAATCTTTAATTTGGAAATTAAACAATTCTCTTCTTAAGTATGAAAAGGTCAAGCAACAGGTTGATGAGATTATTCACATCTACTGGGAAAAAGCCATATCACAAAAAGCCTATGGACGTAATTGGGAACTCCTAAAATATGAACTAGGTAAATTTTTTAGAAAATTTGGTAGTGACATAGCTAAGCAAAATAGATTAAACGAAGACAAAATTCTTTCACAACTTTCAGATTTATCTTCTAATGAATCACTGACAGACACTCAAAATGCAGAATACTTAAGATTGCAGAATAAATTAGATGAGCTATATAAAGCTAAAGCTAAGGGAGCCTATGTCAGATCCAGAAAAACATGGCTGGAAGAAGGAGAACAGAACTCAGCTTATTTCTTCAGGATGGAGAGATCCAATGCCTTAAACGCTTCTATTGTTCGACTTAGAGCAAATGATAAATTACTTGAAAATCCTGAGGAAATAGCTGCTTTTTGCTCCCAATTTTATAATAATTTGTATACATCAAAATACTGTGATAATTCTGCCAAATTATTTTTTGAATCTATTAATCAATACAAAGTAATCACATTAGAAGATAAAGCAGCATGTGAGGGTGATTTATCCCTATCAGAAATTCTACAGGCAATCAAAAGCTTAAAAAATAATAAAAGTCCAGGCAGTGATGGTCTCACTGCTGAACTATATAAGATGTTTGATAAGGAATTATCTCCTTTTTTACTGAAAGTGTTTGAGGAAAGTTTTGATTTGGAGGCTCTTCCACCAACTATGACACAAGGGGTCATCACCCTGATCCCCAAGCCCAATAAAGATAAAGAATGTCTAGAAAACTGGAGGCCAATCACCCTGTTAAATAATGACTACAAAATCTTAGCCTCTATTTTAGCAAGAAGAATTAAAGATGTCCTTAACTCGATTATTGATGAGTCGCAATCAGGCTTCATGGAGAAACGTCATATTACAAATAACATCAGATTAGTCTTAGACCTTTTGGATTATGAAGATCTCATCCCTAATGACAGTTTCCTACTCTTTTTAGACTTCTATAAAGCCTTTGATTTGCTCGAACACAAATTCATATTTCAAGCTCTTGATAAGTTTGGTTTTGGTGATTATTTTTGTAGAGCCATTCGGTCATTATATAAAAACAATAATAGCTGTATTAAATTAAAATTTGGAACATCACCAAGATTCAGTTTGTCACGAGGAGTGAGACAAGGATGTCCTATATCTCCATATTTATTTTTGCTAGCCTCACAATTTTTAGCTCTCCATATTTCTAGTAGTAATTTACAAGGTATCACAATTGATGATAGACAAATCATTATTAGCCAGCTGGCTGACGACACTACTTTATTCCTGAATGATGCTTCACAAATCCCTTTAGCTTTAAGACTGATCGAGTCCTTCTCCAAAGCTTCAGGTCTTTGTTTAAATATCAAAAAATGTGAATTGATGGCAATTAAACACTGTGATGTTCCCTCTATATGCAACATACCTGTGAAAGATCAAATAACATACTTAGGAATTGTAATAAATAAGGACCAAAAAACAAGATGCAAACTTAATTTTGATCCTTTAATATTGAAAACTCAAAAGAAACTTAATTCGTGGCTGCAGAGAGACTTATCAATAAGAGGAAGAATTCTACTCTCTAAAGCTGAAGGGTTGTCTCGACTGACCTATGCGGCGCTTTCCTTGGAGGTAGATAAAGAAACATTAAAAAGGACTGATAGCATGTTAAATAAATTTGTGTGGAAAAACAAAATTCACCTTATTAAGAAATCGGTAATAATGAACCCCATAAAACAGGGAGGACTGAATTATCTAGATTTTACTACGTTAAACAACACCTTTAAAATTAATTGGCTCAAAAACTTTCTTAAAAATCCCCTCTCACTCTGGAATATTATCCCCAATTATATTTTCTCTAAAGTAGGTGGTTTGAATTTTCTTTTACTTTGTAATTATAATGTTTTGAAGATCCCGGTCAAACTCTCCAATTTTCATAAGCAGATGCTCTTGGCCTGGTCTCTAATATACAAGCATAACTTTTCTCCACACAGATATTATTTATGGAATAATAAAGACATTATTTACAAGAATAAATCACTTTATTTTGAAAATTGGTTTAAAAACAACTTTCTTTTAGCTGGCCAGCTCTTTACCTCAGAAGGCAGACTTTATAACTATTCAGAATTCTTACAGAAGTTCAATATTCCTGCTACTCCTAGTGAATATGCCATTGTTGTAAACTCCATCCCTTCTGGTGTGTTTATTCTAATGCGAGGTGTCACACTCCCATGGCCATACACTCCCTCTCTGAATTTAATCGACACAGTGGTTGGAAGTGTGTGTTTTTCAGCAGACCAACAGAAAAATAACTGTAAAATTAGAGGCCTCTTCCAGAGAGAGATAATAACAATCCCTTATGTAATACCTTATTGGAACAACACTATTGAAAATATTATATGGGAGAAAGTATGGACTTTGCCTCACAAGTATCTGATTACTAATAAAGTAAAAGAAGTAACATTTAAATTAATTCACAAATGTTATCCTACTAAGGTCTGTCTTCAGAAATATAAGTCTGACATTGATGTGAACTGCTCATTCTGTCACTCTTCAGAGGAAGACTCTATTCATTTGTTCTGGCAGTGCTCCTACACAGAGAGATTCTGGTCAGATCTGCTGATGTTTATTCAATCTTATATTATGAGTGACTTTTCCTTTTCTTTTAAAGTTATATTCTTTGGATTGTTTGACGATTCTAAAGAAAATTTGGAAAAAGTATATATAATTAATTTGTGTATTCTATTAGCCAAGTTTCATATACACAAACAGAAGTTTAGTGGCTCTAAACCTTTTTTTGATCTGTTCAAAATCGACCTAGACCAATATTTGGAAACTATCCAGCACTCTTTTAATCCAAAAGCAACAAAAACTGTATCTTTATACTCTTCCTTTGTGTCTCTTTAAGGTGTAACTTTATTTCATTAGTTTTATTTTTGTTACCCTGGCGTTTGTTTGTCTTTGTGTATATTTCTGTGCATTTTTTTCATTTATGTGTATTAGTTGTCTCCATGTATGTAATTGTATTTGATCTACCTCTTTAATAAAAAAAAAAAAAAAAAAGTTTGATTCACTAGAACATACAGATTCATAAGAGTCATTTGTTCATGAATCAGACAGTTCAGACCTCACTTTAGTTTGATTCACTAGAACATACAGATTCATAAGAGTCATTTGTTCATGAATCAGACAGTTCAGACCTCACTTTAGTTTGATTCACTAGAACATACAGATTCATAAGAGTCATTTGTTCATGAATCAGACAGTCCAGACTCACTTTAGTTTGATTCACTAGAACATACAGATTCATAAGAGTCATTTGTTTATGAATCAGACAGTTCAGACCTCACTTTAGTTTGATTCACTAGAACATACAGATTCATAAGAGTCATTTGTTCATGAATCATACAGTCCCGACTTACTTTAGTTTGATTCACCTGAACATACAGATTCATAAGAGTCATTTGTTCATGAATCACAGTTCAGACCTCACTTTAGTTTGATTCACTAGAACACACAGGTTTATCAGAGTCAACTTAATAGTTTTATGTTCAATCCACCTACATTTGTAAAGCGATTAAGCTAACTCATGTGCGAAAAGCGCTATACAAATAAACTTGAGTTGATCCCAGTCTAGTCTTGTAAAGCAGTCAAGCATTAGTGATTATATTCTTGTGTTTACATTATGGGTTGTATAATGGAGAGTTTGTTACTGTAGACAGACCGTGGTTTGCCTCACAGTAATCTGGGTTAGTTATAGGATGCTATAGGCTGGTTAGTGTAAACATGAGCGCTGTAGTAATGCCATACGCCTGTTTGGTGAGTAACAGAAAGCAGACGTGGCTATTTTTGTCTCTCGCTGTCTTGGAAATGACCCATACAGCAGATTTGTTGTTCCTCACAGCAGTTCAATGGTGACTCAAACATACGGCTATAATAGAAACTCTATACAATAATGAGCATATAAATATGGACAAACGTTGGGTTAAAACAACTCGTTTAGACTGTGCATACTATTATCACAATAAGGATACGTTTTTGATATATTCTTTGTTTATTCACTTCCAAATCTGTAGGAATGATTCTGATTCAGGAGAATATTTTGAGATATTGTTTTTATGTTTAATTTTACATTAAATTAGTTAGCAGATGTTATCCTAGGTTGTTGCTAGATCGGATATGGTTGCAGCTGGAAGTTAACAAGAATTATTTATATTATTTATTAAATTTCCCATTTATTATATTTTATTAATGCCTACCCCCACCCCAACCCTAAACCCAACCGTCACAGTAACTTAAAAACAGTAGTTGTACCAATGCAATCTATTAAATTACCCAATAAATTGTATTTTTTAATGCCTACCCCCACCCCAAGCCTAAACCCAACCGTCACAGTAATTTAAAAACAGTAGTTGTACCAATGCTATCTATTAAATTACCCAATAAATTGTATTTTTTAATGCCAACCCCCACCCCAAGCCTAAACCCAACCGTCACAGTAACGTAAAAACAGTAGTTGTACCAATGCAATCTATTAAATTACCCAATTAATTGTATTTTTTAATGCCTACCCCCACCCAAACTCTAAACCCAACCGTCACAGTAATGTAAAAACAGTAGTTGTACCAATGCCATCTAATAAATTACCCAATAAATTGTATTTTTTTAATGCCTACCCCCACCCCAACCCTAAAACATATGTGTTTGGGGAAAACATATATTAGAGTGTTAAGAACTGATGAAATGTGTGGTTTAGCTGTTTCCTGAAGACATTTTGCGTTGAGATGAGCAAATCATTTACTAGTAGAAAACAGTAAAGGTAAAAGTCCCTAATAATTTTGTGCCCATTTTGTTTGGCATTGCAATATACAAGCTACTGGAGGTCATATAAACCTGAAGTAGTGAATTTAACCCTTTAGATAGGCTTGTGCAGAAATAGTTCTGTGGAGTAGTGATGTTTCATTCTTGAACGATTTGTTCATTTTGAACGAATCTTTTATGTGACTCGAGAAGGATGAGTCCTCTCAGGGAGTGATTCGTTCATTCGCGCAGTGCACATTTGTGCAGGTGGAAGAGAAGATTAGCTAATTTTTCTATCAGGTTTGAGTCGTTCGTTCATCACGTGAAAGACAGAAGCCATGCATATGCAGTCAGAGCCGGAAAAAGATTTGATCCGTTCATCTCTTGAGTCCTCAGTTTGAGTCATTCCTTTACACGCTGTCACGTGATGAACGAACGACTCAAAAAACCAAAGACTCAAAAGGTGAACTAATCATGTGTGTTTCTGGCTCAGACTGTAACGTTATGTATTGGTTAAGCTTATATGGGACTGTCACTGTCAGGTGAACGAACGACTCAAATTTGAAGACCTGTCAGAAGAGGTGAGCAGAGCTAATCATAGAGAAAACACCAGGTAAACAGTGAAGGATTATTTCCTTTTTCTTAGTAGCATTTTGTTTTATATTAGCATTCTAGTTCTGACTTGTTTGTAGTGTGATCAACGTTTGGGCTAGTTGTAGATGAGGTTGGAAGCATCTCCTAACATTTTAATGTTATTTTGGCAAATTGAACGACATGACTCAAAAAGATTCATTACAGATTAGTAAAATGATCCGAACATCCCATCATTACTGTGGAGTAAACCAGCTGAATATAGTGTGTGTGTGTGTGTGTGTGTTTGCGAGCACACACAGAAATACACTTACTGTACTTTGTTTACTGTGTTCTTATTTTTTATTTTCTCAAATATATCATGGTAAGTGCGCAAAGCTCTCTCTCATACACTCACACGCACACACTATACTCCATATAAAAGCCAGAAACTAAGCAATTTTTGCACTGCAACTGATGATCAACAGTAAAAATTACATTTTTGACCTCTTCCCAACAGTGAAAACCAGTAAGAATCAAGAATGCATGATTATATGCTGTCATGGCTTTGCAATCAAAAAATGTGAATATAATGGAAGTCAATGGGGCAAAAACGACCTCCAACATAACGAAAGGGTAGTCAATTTGACCAGAGTGTATTGAGTCTTTGAAAAATTTCAAAGCATTTTCCTAAAATAAGATTTGTCACCAAAAATCATCACATTTGCTGAAACACAGAGAAGGTTATGGCCAAATTAAGGCCCCGTTTACACGTTTTTGTTTTAAAACGCATAAGTTTTGCTATGGTTACGCCATCCGTCCACACTACGCCGGAGTTTTCGAGCCCCGAAAACAGAGCGTTTTGAAAACGCTGGACAGGTCGTTTTCATTCTAAAACGCTGCTGCTCCGTCTCAGTGTGGATGAGGGGAAAACGGAGACATCTGAAAACGGAGGCGGGGCTGCTGAGATTCGCTACCTGATTGGGGCTTTTGGGTCATTGCGTATCCTTCCCTTATTTGTCAAGCCCCTATCACTTGACTATAACGCTACCGGAAGACGGCAGACCAGCCTTCACTGTAAACAACAACATGGACACAGAAATGGGAGCGTTGTTTGCACTGTTGTCCGTTTTAGGCGCCATTGTGCAGTTAAACTCTGCCTTTTTTACTACAGCAGCTGCATATATTCGCAAGAGGCAAGCTATTGTTCGAGCACTCGCTAATCGCTCGCGTTCATCGTTCATCCTGCGTTTGTTGACTAACAATAACCAAATGCCAATCGAGACACATGCTTCCTGTTTATACTTGAACGAGCATGCCCAGAGTGCGCGAATGGTCACCTGATATACGTTTTTGGTGGAGTAGTGTGGACGGAGATATGTTTAGAAACGCTAGATGAAACGCTAGTGTGGACGCGGATCATTTTTGATCTAAAACGCCGTTTCAAAACGAAAACGCATTAGTGTAAACAGGGCCTAAGACTCAAAATCACCCCAGAGTGGATGAAAACATCCCCAACAGCTCCATTCGAAAGAGCAACAGGTCCAGTTTTCACAATGTCTCCATTAGAATTACACAGTCCTACAGATCTGAACATGACATATAGTGAAGTTGACCAAAGAAATCCCTTTATAAGTACTAGATTTCAAAGCCAAACCTCCGCAAGAAACAACACAGAAGTGAAAAAGACATGAAAATAAAGTACTTAGTCAATTCCTTTCAGATTTAACATCTGGCTCTCTCTATAGTTTGATACTAGAAGTTTACACAGCTGATGAAAAGCTGGAGAGTTTTATGTTCCCATTTCGGCAAGGCACGTCACCCCCAATTGAACCTTGGGAGTAGACTTAGCATAAACTCTAACACCAAAGAAGCCTGGAAGAAAACAGAGGAGTTTAATGCAAACCTTCACACCGAGGACAGAAGACGCTCGTTTTCCGCTAGACAAATTCTTAAGTTAAATCGGACACAATGTTGGCGGGTGGCAGGTCAAAGTGACTTATAGGTTAACAGCCTTTGGCACTTACACCAAAAACACCTAATCCAACGTTAGTTTTGTTTACTTAAATCACCATTAGGGTCGCAGAAGTTGTACATTTAAGAGCACCCACAACTTACAAGCCATCAGAAATCATCACTTCTACTCTAGTGAGCGAGAGGAAACTTTATAGGGATTTCCCCGCGCTCACTAGTGTCCTGTTTGGGGGCTTGACCTTTTGTCCAACCTTATTCTCAGAGTAAAGAGGCATTGAAACGCACAATTACACGGCTCACCGGGGCTCCCCTGCTCAAAGAAGGGGATTCCTGGAATGTGGAGACCCTCGGGGAGAGTTTCTAAGAAATGTTTACGCTAAACGTCAGCCGAGTCGGACGGAGAGAGAGAAGGAAAGGAGGAAGATTGATCCTGTAGAGAAGCCTTGTGGGTTCAGAGCAAGACCCAGGCTATGTTTACATGACAGTAGCCGAAAATGTAAAGGTTTCTCCTTGCATTTTACAAAAGGTTCACATTTACACAGCAATGCTTTAAAAATGATCTGTGAAAATGACCACAATTGCTGTGTTACATTTATCAGGCCAATATTTCGCAGTCAGGCCTGTAGCCATGGGGGTTCGGAGGACCCACCCTTCACTGACAGGTCCAGAATTGTCCCATACATGAGCTCATTTGCGCTGGCAGCTAGCTCTCTGCAACTCTCACATGGTCGCCCACTGAAGCCAAGCAGGGCTGCGCCTGGTCAGTACCTGGATGGGAGACCACATGGGAAACCTAGGTTGCTGCCGGAAGTGGTGTTAGTGAGACTTTGCGCACTTACCTGCCCCCAGCAGAGGGCGCCCAACCTGCGATCTGTGTGGATCCTAATGCCCCAGTTTAGTGAAGGGGACTCTATACTGCTCAGTAAGCGCTGTCTTTTGGATGAGACGTTAAACCGAGGTCCTGACTCTCTGTGGTCATTAAAAATCCCAGGATGTCCTTCGAAAAATAATAGGGGTCTGCCGGCTGGCCTCTGTCCATCATGGCCTCCTAACCCTCCCCAATCATAATTGGCTTCATCACTCTGTCTTCTCTCCACCAATTAGCTGGTGTGTGGTCTGGTGCAAAATGGCTGCCGTCGTGTCATCCAGGTGGATGCTGCACACTGGTGGTGGATGAGGAGATTCCCCCAATGTGTAAAGCACTTTGAGTGTCTAGAAAAGCGCTATATAAATGTAAGGAATTATTATTATTATTATTAATTATTATTATTATTTGTCCTATTTTGACTGCCATGCCATCATGTTGAAAATAACCCATCGAAAAGACTTTAAGGCCAAGCAGAATCCTCTGTTGGCTGTCGCTTCAGTGTGACTTCTGCTAATCAGTTTTGGCCAATACTAACTAATTGTAATGAAGCAGACGCTGAAAACAGACTTGCAGATCCACATGCAGTTTATTAATTGAGGTTGAACAGGAGCAAAACAATATCATGAAGGAAATCCAATAATCGTGGTCAATAAACAGGCGATAGGTCAGACTAGGCGGCAATGGGTCAAGACGAGAAACAAGGCAAGGATCATAAACACGGGAAAACAAACCAGGAGAAACGCTTCGTAATGTTCGTGATAGAAACAAGACTCAGCAATATGTGAATGAAGGTGAGGTGTATCTATAGTCCTTGTAATCAGTGTAGATGAGCAGCAGCTGTTTCTGTGTGTGAGTGTCCGGATTATTGTCAGCTGTTGCAGGAGTTGATGAGCGCAGGGAGTTCTGGGAGTTGTAGTTCGTTCAGCAGTAATCTCTTAAAATGCTTAATGTCACTAAATGCAGTATTTAAATGTCATCGTTAAATAGAAAATAAGGTGTATAATTGCAAAAAAATACACTTTTTTGAGAAAAAAGAACCACCCCTTTCACCAGGCTGGTGCTGTTGGTAAATAGTGATTGTAAGGAAGCGATTGGCTATGGGCTGGCTCACGCTGTGTGATTTTTGATAACCCTAAATGATTGTAGAATGTCAGACTGCAAGAACATGGCTCCTACAGTATGTCACATTGTAAAATCTCCCCTGTCATAATGTCAGACTGAACGTCAATGAAGATATGCCAAACACTGAGACAAACTCATCTGGGGCCCTATCATACACCGGCACAATAAGGCGCGAGACATGTTTGGCGTGATTTGTTGCTATTTTCAGACCAGTGCAACAGTAATTTTCACATTTGTGCCACGTTGTTTGAATAGTAAATCCATTTGCGCCACTCTGTGGACTCATGGGTGTGTCACTCTAAAATAGAGGTGTGTTAAGGCTCATTGTTGATGCGTTGCTATTTTGAGGAACTGAAATAGACTGCACCACTGACCAACTGAAAGCTGCTCTAGGTCCAAATGTGTACACATTGCTTAATGCACACAGGATGAACAGCAACACACAAGTATCTTTACATATGAAAACAATTAAAGGATTAAAATGTTACAAAAATGATTATTTTCCACATAAATATAAAAACCACTGCCTCCATACCTTCACCTCGGGGGATTTTTTTCGGTTTATTCATGATAATTTGCATTTGTATAATGTTGTTATTATTATTATTAGCATTATTATTTATTATCTGCATATTTATATTTGTTTTAATATAATTTATTATATTAAATATTGATATAATATTGATTATAAAGCAAGTTTGGCATGCTGTCCCGGGAGAGAGCCCTGAGCTCAAAAGTTCTCTGAGCCCTGGGCTCCCTCCCGTTTGCAGGGCGAGAGGGGAGCTTTGAGCTCAGGTAGATCTCGAGCACTCCCCCTTTTTTGATAAGAGCTGATGACAGAAAATGATTGCTATGAAGAGATATGCTGCTGGATGAGAGTTTGACTGTAGTGCTAAATTTAGATTGATCAATTAATTTGTAGTGCATGTTTTTGGAATGTGGGAGGAAACCGGAGAACCCGGGGGAAACCCACGCGCGCACGGGAAGAACATGCTAACTTCGCACAGAAACGACAGCCGGCCTGTTAAAGGACTAGAACCGGTGATGTTCTTGCTGTGAGGCAACAGTGTTAATCACTGGGCCACCGTGCCGCCCTATGAAGGGAAAGGTGGAGGAGTAGTGGTGGAAGGGGGGATTCTTCAAATCGAAGATGTCTGTAGTGAGAAACCCTGACTCTTTATAGTGAGTTAGGAATCGTCTGATTGGTGGATCATACGTAGTTAATGCAGAACCAGCCGTGTTCAATCATAATCACATGATCCTCTCGAAATTAGTTTATAAATAAACCTCACTTTTTCGTTTGCTGGAAATTAGAACTGAATTTAGAAATAGTTTTGAAACAAATCATTGCGCTTAACAAACGAAAATAAATATGTAGGCTAGTGGATGTCTTCAGTATCACCCTGCAGCCAAGACTGGTTACTCACTGAAGCTAAGCAGGGCTGGGCCTGGTCAGTACCTGGATGGGAGACCACATGGGAAAACTAGGTTGCTGTTGGAAGTGGTGTTAGAGAGGCCAGCAGGGGGCGCTCAACCTGTGGTCTGTGTGAGTCCTAATGCCCCAGTAAAAGTGAAGGGGACACTACACTGTCAGTGGGCGCCGTCTTTCGGATGAGATGTTAAACCGAGGTCCTGACTCTCTGTGGTCATTAAAAATCCCATGGCACTTCTCATAAAGAGTAGGGGTGTAACCCTGGTGTCCTGGCCAAAGTCCCTCAATCGGCACTTACCCATCATGGCCTCCTAATCATCCCCATCCACTGAATTGGCTCTATCACTGTCTCTTCACTCCACTAATAGCTGGTGTGTGGTGAGCGCACTGGCGCCATTGTCCTGTGGCTGCCGTCGCATCATCCAAGTGGATGCTACACACTGGTGGTGGTGTGGAGAGACTCCCCTCATGGTTGTGAAGCGCTTTGGGTGTATGGCCATACACAATAAATCCACTATATAAATACACACTACATTACATTACATTACATTACATTCAGTGGAGTGAGTTTCCACCATTTCCTAAGTGAAGGAGTAAAGGTAAAGAGAAAGAGAAAGTCAAGAGAGTAACCTCACGTTGCAGATGCTCTGTTTTTTCGCTAGTGAAGCGTTCATGAAGCGTCCGTCATGTAAATAGTAAATGCACCATGATGCGACGCCACTACCTCTTAAAGGGAATGAGGAGATGAGACACAAACACCGGGGCACAAACGGTATTTTTTTCCGTCCTTAAAATACCCAAAGTGGATTCCAACACGCCCTTAATGCTTTTGCGCAATGAGTTAGTGAAGTGCTGAGCTGGTAAAACCTCACTCCTCTGACCTCTAGAGGTGCTCAAGCGATGGACACTAGAGGCCATGGTCTTTAGCCTCCTTGGTAGAACAACTGACTCCCATGCAAAGAATCACCGGTTCGATCCCAGCTCAGAGCGAGTTGGGTGGTGTAGGACTGGGGGGTTACTGTACGTTCACACCGAAAGCGGCAAGAGCGTCAAAGTAGCCGGAAGTCATTCATTTTCAATGGGAGCCGGCGGCGATAAGCGGTGAGGAGCAGCGCGGCGCGTCTTCGCCGGTGTGGTCGTCGAGGAGAGTTGAAATCAAGTCAACTTTATGGTAATGAGCTGTGACGCGGTTCGGCGGCAACCAATCAGAATATAGAAGTCCACCGCTTGAGAGGAGTCCAGAGAACACAGTCACTGTGAACTTTGGTTCTGACCACAGTTGTTCCCAAGGGTTTAATTATTGCAGTTGCTGGATTTCCAATTATTTGCAATGTTTTCTCACTGGAACGTAGAATAAAAAAAGTTACTGGCGAGTTACTGATGTGCATCAATGTTATATATTATTTTTTCTTTAAAAAAAAGCGGGAATTTCATGCGACAATACAAAACAGTATTGCTGCTTCAGAATATTTCAGACATATGGACACATATTGGAGCAAAGCCACACCACATGCAACTAGATCTTCCGTAGTTAAGTGAATTTGATAATATGTGTGCAATGTCTTCACGCTAGAAAGCATGTTTTATGCAGGAATGTAACTGATATGATATGCTACAACGGCTCCTTTAAGTACGAGATCAACGTGTAGCGAATTTTGATGCTCTCGCCGCCGTAGCTCAAGGCAGACAGCGTTGTGGCCAGGGCGGCCAGAGCGACCTTTGACGCTCTCGCTGCTTTCGGTGTGAACGTACAGTTACAATCACACACATCCACAAATAAGGTAAATGCATCAGCTTTTTACAGCATAACACTCACTACTCTTGAGTACTTTTGAAAGATCTACTTTTTACTCCTACTTTGAGTAATATTTACAACAGATACTTTTACTCTTTTCACTGAAGTATGATTTTTCAGTACTCTTTCCAGCACTGTGCATATCCAAAATGTGCATAAAATAGGTGGATGGAAACGTAGCTAGTGTGAGCAGGGCTTAATGTGCATGTAGAGTTTGCCATGGGTGCAAGACATGGGAAATAGGAAGCTTTTCAAAGCTTTGAAACACTTTCACCAATTGCTTCACAGTTTTGAAGCCTTCGAAACACAGGCTAGGCACACCGTCAACTCTAAATAAACTTTTTTTCTTTCACAAAGATAGCGTTGTCATAAAAACGAACAGACAAAATGCACAAGTTTCCCGTTTGGCTGAAAACATTGTGTTAAAGGCCCCCCAGGGACAGACAGGGCTGCTGCTCCTCCACTCCCCTCCAATCTGGGGCATTAAGTGTAGACGGCTGCACCTTAGCAGCAGCACTCGGACACCTCCTCTTCCTATGTTTCCCATCAGCGCAGAACACCTGCTCGGTTTATCTGGTTCAGCCTCCTGGGCATGAGATGGGAACAGAGACGAGTCATAAAAATACCTACATAACATCTGAAGAATATCTTTTCCCCCTTCTCGTGACTCGGGAGCCAGACAAACTTATTGTGGGAGTTTCTCAGGCATGTTTCGATTGCTCAAACTCAGGGTTATGGATTTGAGCTGATTTTGGCAAGTAGTTTGTTCTGCACAATTTGGGCTAAAAAGGCTCTGTTTCCACCTGCTATTAAATTGAGAGTTCACCCGAAACTAAATATTCTGTCAGTGTTTTCTCACTTTTACCTGTTCCAAAGCTGTTTGAGTTTCTTTGAAGACTCAATGAAGATATTTTGAAGGTCACACTTTATTTTGATGGTCCGTTTGTTGAATTTGAGTTACATTGCCCACTAATTCTCATTAGATTATAAGTAGACTGTTAGGTTGGGGTTAGGGTTAGTGTAAGTTATCATGTACTATGCAAAGTTTCTTATAGTCAGTTAAATGTCTGTTGAAGAAGCAGTATCAACAGATATTAAGCAGACAGTCTACTAATACTCAAATGGACCATCAAAATAAAGTGTTACCATTTTGAAGAGTGTTGGAAACTGGTTTTCATTGACCATCTATAGTAAAAATGAAAAACAAATACTGTAGAAGTGAATGGTTATCTTTTTTTTTTTAAGGCTAGGCAAGTTTATTTTTATAGCACATTTCATACACAGAGGTAAATCAAAGTGCTTTACATAAACAGGAATAAAAGAGGCAAGGATAAGAAAATAAAAACAAAGAACAAAAATGATTGAAAACAGACTAAAATGTGTTAAAACTGTTTATAAAAAAATTAAAATGAAAAAAAAGATACAATAGTGCGATCTGTGGGACGTAGCACAGTGCTCATTCAATAAAGGCACAGCTAAACAGATGTGTCTCAGTCTTTTTTTTCTTTTTTTTTTCTCTCATTTCTTTTTATTAGATTTTAACATGTACATGCACATTTCAATGTTTCAGATTTAACATAAACCAACAAACAAAACAAAAGGCTTCTCAGTATTTTACATCAAAATAAAATATCACCTCTTTTACTAATCATCTAGTAAAACATTTCCAAATCCACCACCTTTTAAAAATAACACAAAAGCTCCCCAAACTCTGTCAAAATGTATGTAATTATTTCTTAATATACAAGTTATTTTTTCCATTGACATGTTTGTTACCATCTCTGTCAGCCAACATCCTATATTTGGTGCACATATACTTTTCCAATTTAAAGAGATAAGTCGTTTCACTTGCAGAATACATATATTCATAAATATATGCTCCGTCTTTTTCATTTTGATCTCCTTGGGATATAAATGAAATAAAAAAATTAAAGGAGACATTGGTATATTAACCTCAAGAATCTTTTCTATAATTTCTTTCACCTCTTTCCAAAAGTTCTGTATACCTTTACATTCCCATATACAGTGCATACCTGCCAACATTTGGTTCGTAAATTCCGGGAGACCACCCGGGGAGGGGGGGGGGGGTAATTACGTCATACGCTAATTTGCATATTACTGACCTCATCGCGTTCTACCATTTCTGTTTGTTTAACAGCCTATGGTAAATAAAAGGGGTATTTTATATTCGCACTATGCTTTATGTAAGCTTGTCAATTTAACTAAATGTATTGCTGTTTGAATACAGTATATCATTATAGATGAGTAGGGAATTTGCAGTAACCTCTCAGACGTAATATACTCAGACAAGTTCTGAACCTCTCACTTAAAACATCTCTGATTGTGCAACAAGAATAAACGGTCAAATTAAATTGTTAAAATAAAGGAGAAGCAGATCGGGTTGACTGTACAAGGGAAATACCTTCAAACTGCCACCTGTTCTAAATCATTTGCCGTCGGTACGCAGAGAGGTGCTCTGCTCTCAGGCTGCAGGGGAGGCTCGTTGAGAAGAGCAGGGACGGTACAGTACAGCTGACAAACGACAGTATATAAAAATCGCCAGTAACACACAAAAAAGTCGCTAGATTTGTCGCTAGTCGCTTTTTTGAAAATTTGTCGCTAAGTTGGCAACACTGGCGCAAACTGAAGAGCGGGGAGCGGGAGGAGTGAGAGGTTTAGGGAAATGGGGGCGCGCGAACTGTAGCGCGCGACCGTCACCGGAAGAGCACAAGCGCCAAGTTTCAGCCCGGACTGTACCAAAATGCTGAGGAGCGGGGGGGCGGGGGCATTCCGGGAGTTTACCGGGAGACAGACCAATACGGGAGACGGGTCTGAAATACGGAAGACTCCCGGGAAAAACGGGAGTGTTGGCAGGTATGATACAGTGATACAACGTTCCTTTAAGGTCCCTGCATCTCAAGCAAGTATCTGGAATATTTTCATTATATTTATGCAATAAAACTGGAGTTATATAAATCCTCATCCACCACTTATATTGTAACAGTTTCAGACGTGTGTTCATTGTTAGTGATTGAGCTTCCTCGCATGTCTTCGTCCAGTCCTCTGTACAAATATCCTCCTTAAGATCTAATCTCCAAGCTTCCAATTTAAAATTTGAAGATTCCTTTGATCCTGACATCAGCATCTTGTATAATGCAGAAATTAAACCTTCACTAAAACAATCTTTTGTTATTACTTTTTCCAAAATAGACAATGATGGCATATGTGTTTCAGTCTTGATGTGAATGTGTCTAATGTTGGAGCACATCTGATCATTTCTGGAAGCTGGTTCCAGCAGTAGGGGGCGCTGTTAGTAGCTGAAAGCCGATTCACCCTGCTTTGACTGAACTCTTGGAATTTCTAATTTACTTGATCCTTAAGATCTGAGTGATCTGTTAGGTTTGTATTCAGTGAGCATATCTGTAATGTATTGAGGTCCTAGGCCATTTAGTGATTTATAGACAAGTAATGATACTTTAAAATCTATTCTGAATGTGACTGAGCCAGTGTAAAGACCTGAGGACAGGTGTGATGTGCTCTGACTTTGTTTCTGGCCAGAATCATGGCAGCAGCGTTCTGGATGGGCTGCAACTGTCTTTTTGGGAAGGCCTTGTCCATTACAGTAATCCACCCTGCTGCTGATAAAAGCATGAACAAGTTTCTCTAAGTCCTCACTGGAAATCTTGCCAATTTAAATGTCCTGGTTGTACAGTTCATTGCTGTTTGTGTATTTTAACAATAAATGACACTCTCAGAACTTCATTTTGCAATTTGTCAGATTATTATTGTTATTATTAGGCTAAAAAGCAAGTAACCATACTATCAAGACAGAAAAATTAACTAAAAACTCCCCAGTAGCTGGGTTCGTCACTTTTTAGGGTCCCCCGACAGATTTTCATTGTGCACTGCACTATATGCAAACAGTAAAAGTCTAGAATCTGAGAAGTTGAGCAGGAAGTAAATGTTTTGTGGGTTAAATATCAAATTCATTCTTGTAAATGGAAAAATGTGTTCTCTTTCTGAAATACGAAAAGTGGTCAAAGTTTCAAATATTAAAAAAAAGCATAAATAATGCTTTGTACTTCCGTTTTGTACTTCAGTGCTGACGCGCACCTTAAAAAAATGTAACTACACGTCGCATAACGCATAGCGCAAGCTCTGTGATTGGTCGGTTTGGTAGCGGTGACGAGTGTGGGCGGTGCTGAGAGCAGTAAACCCGATTGGGTCAATAGACTATGCCAACGTCCATCACGATAGACATCGAGCTGAGCTGGCATCGCGATCCTCCGCCCCTATCGCAGCAGCAACCACCCGCTTGAGAAAAATACACACTGACCCGTTTACACTAATACATCTTAGTTTTAAAATGGCATTATACAGGGTTCATACGGTCATAGAAAACCTGGAAAAGTCATGGAATTTTGACATGGAATTTTCCAGGCCTGGAAAAGTTTTGGAAAAACAGAAAACCCACAAAATGTTGGATTTGGAAAAGTCATGGAAAACAGATATCTGTGTGCTTGAATATAGGTTAGTTGTGTTTACTTCTTTTCTGTCCTTGGCCAATCATATACTCTCACATTATTAGTGCGGTGTAAGTATTATCTAAATCAATTTTACAGAGATATAAATATAAATTTAAGCTGAATAGATTGCTGCGTTTTTTACGATATGCTGTAATAAATTTGAACATGCATTGTTTTTCTTTCATCACGCATATGTAGACATTGCATGAAACATTACGTCATGAAAATGGACTTGAAAGTCTTGGAAAAAATGTGAAAAAAGTCATGGAATTTAAGCAGTAAAAATGTGTATGAACCCTGATTTTAGAATGAAAATGATCCACGTCCACACTGGCGTTTCATCCAGCATTTTTGAAAAGCTCTCCATCCACACTATACCGCTGAAAACTCACATCACGTGACCACACACACACACACACTCTGTCATGCGCTGCAGCGCATGTGTGCGTCTGAGCTCCAGGCAGTCAGCATGTGCTTTGAGCACAAAACCCCAGAGAGCAGTGTACGTCGCACAGTTTATCAAGGATGTACTGCTGGATTGTGTTTCACTATATGATATGCTGTTTATTGTCACATATACTTCCATGTATTCACATACACTGACATATAGTGAAATTGGAACCCCCCCCCCCCCCCCCAATAGTTGTTAAACATGGTATTTAATTATTCTTGTCTCTATCTAGCGACTCTTCTGTCTTTTGAATCTATCAGGTAACGTGTCACAGCATCAGTACCCTGCTTCAATCTTTCGCTTTCACACTTGTAGTCATTTTAGTGAAAACCTCAGATACTGTTGGTTGTGCACCTTTCTTACCAACCAAGTTTGTGGACGCCATTATACTGACACAGATCACTCTGCCTATTCATGCCAGAGTCCCACGGTAAAAGTGATTGACATCTGGTCATTTGTGTGTAACTTATCTTTATTTATTTGTGATTTGGTTATGGGTAAAACAAAGACCATGCTGGTCAGGTAGTTGAAATGGTTGGCTACAAATAATTAATTTGTTATGAATTAATTAATTATTCATAAATTAATTCACCACCGCATACGACGTCATCGTCCATCGTAATGTTTTACACTAGACATCGTACAATGCCAAATTGGTCGACATCGCCTAACCCTAGTGTTTACCTTATGATTAAAGTTGTTGCACGTCCGCCGGTTCCCATGATGAGTGAGCTTTAGTTACTTGTAGAGTTCAGAAATATAAAACACCCACGAAGAAACTCGACACAGAGGAACATAAAAACCTGCTGCCAGCTAGCGTTTCGGAAGTGTTATTGCAGAGCAACACAAACGGCTCTCAGAGCTATAAATGCACGACTACGCGCAAGGCAGGACCCATGGGTCACACTAATCGCTTAACGCAGAAGTATAAATCAACCAGTAGTCATTCAATAATTGGCTAAGTTTTGACTAAATTCATTTATACTTTAGCAAATATGGGAGAAAACTGTTTGAAGACTGAGAAGACTTCATAAAGCTCGCCAGGTGGATATTTCTGAATAGTTGAAACGAGCACCAATGGGCTGTCTTTGTCGTGAGTTTCTAAGCAATCATAAATCATACTGAAGTTTCATTGGCATCCTACTGAATTTCCCTGAGAGCGACATTGTGCTATGAATATTCATCAGCACATGTAGCCTACAGTATATAAGAAGAAAGTCTTGTAATAATGAGGAAAACGCCGGGATCAGCATGAAAACTGCACCACACTGAAAAAAAAAAAAACTATTCATTTCATTTACTAAATATTTTAAGGTGATTTTAAGTGATTGCAAACTATTCATATGGGCTGAATTGAAACAAACTGATTAAATTTAGTAAAGTTCAACTTAATTTGATGGTTTAAATTCAGCATATACGTTTTTTGCATCCACTTACCTTTAAAAATGTAGTAAATCCAATGAATCTTTTTTTTTTCAGTGTACAGTGTGTTTACCAAAGCATCCTGTGTTGTAATTACAGTAGTTTTCTCATGAGAGTGATACGACACCTCTCGCTCTGTCTCTCATGTTCGCTCACTCCACAACCCCCACAATTGCACACAGGAAACAAGCTGTAATCCTCATTACTGTTGTTGTTTTTACTGCTCTGTTAAGGCTTGCTGAGCTGCAGTCAGTCAACGCGGACGCTTTTTTAAACATCTGACACTTGAAAAGCCCTCGCGCTAATTCTGCAGACACGGCTATGTGGAAATACTGGTTTAATTTAGTGTAGAAATAGGTAATTATGACTTACAGCGATTTAAAAAGACTGCATTTGTACCAAAGAGACACAAAAACACACCTTTTTGTTAAAAAAAAATGCATCTTGGTGGCTGCGGCCTACTTTATAAGCCCTGCAGAGCATTCAAAGCCTTTTAGCATGTCTTATCACAATTGTATGCTGATAATGACTTAAGTTTCACATCTGTTTTCTAGAAATGAGCTGTTTTGTGTCATTCAACGCTCTCAGAAACAAAGGTACAAAATCGGTCACTGGGCCACAGCAATATCACCCTGCAGCCCAAGAGCGGTTACTCACTGAAGCTAAGCAGGACTGAGCCTGGCCAGTACCTGGATAGGAGACCACATGGAAAAACTAGGTTGCTGTTGGAAGTTGTGTTAGTGAGGCCAGCAGGGTGCGCTCAACCTGAGTCCTGATGCGCCATTATAGTGAAAGGGACACTACACTGTCAGTGTAGAGAGGCCAGCAGGGGGCGCTCAACCTGTGGTCTGTGTGAGTCCTAATGCCCCAGTAAAAGTGAAGGGGACACTACACTGTCAGTGGGCGCCGTCTTTCGGATGAGACGTTAAACCGAGGTCCTGACTCTCTGTGGTCATTAAAATCCTATGGCACTTCTTGTAAAGAGTAGGGGTGTAACCCCGGTGTCCTGGCCACATTCCCTCCATCTGCCCTTACCCATCATGGCCCACCAATCATCCCTATCCCCAGAATTGGCTCTGTCACTGTCTCTCCACTCCCCTGCTGTCCTGTGGCTGCCGTCGCTTCATCCAAGTGGATGCTGCACACTGGTGGTGGAGTGAGTAACCCCCCTCATCAGGGATGTGATTCTTCCGTATAAATACGGATTTCCGTATTTTCTCAATAATATTTGACTAGATATTGTTCAAGATGCTAGTATTCAGCTTAAACGTGACAGTTAAAGGCTTAACTAGGTTAATTAGGCAGGTTAGGATAATTAGGCAAGTCGTTGTATAAGGATGGTTTGTTCTGTAGACAAGGAGCTAATAATATTGACCTTAAAATGGCTATAAAAAATTAAAAACCGCTTTTATTCTAGCCAAAATAAAACAAATAATAAAACAAATATTTTAGAAAATACTGTGAAAAATTCCTTGCTCTGTTAAACATCGTTTGGGAAATATTTAAAGGTGCAGTATGTAAGTTTGACACCCAGTGGTTGAACTAGGTATTGCACTCCTGGATCATAATAAAAGTACGCTGGGATGCCAGATTGTGTACAGAAGCGAGTAATTTAAACTGTGTTCTAAATAAAAGCAACGACACGCGATTGAGGGAATATTTTCCATATTAAAAGGAGTTTTTGTCCTAACCAACACCTCGAATTGATATATTAGAAATGGCTTCTATTTCTCACAGCTGAACAACAGAAACCTATGACAGCTAGATCACCTCAGGTAAGCCTTGTGTGCTTTATTCTGTGCTAAATGCTAACAATGCGAGTTTAAATGCATTTTACATGGCATTTGTTGCCATATACTGAAAGCAGAAAGTTCACCTCAGATCTTGAAAATACAATAAACCGTCTGAAATTGAACTTTAGAACTAAACACATATGAGTGATTCAGCATCTACATTGATGTTAAAGAGGGTTAACATGTATTAAATAGATTCTAAACCTTACCGTTTGGTGAGCGAGTGCATATTCTGTGCTTCTGAAAGGCTGTATTTACATTTCTGCCGTGTTTCGTCTGGTGCAGCCAAATAGCTGATCACTGCCTCTCTCGTCACAGCGTGTTGTTTGGACACGCGGTTACAATGTAACCTGCTCACCTAATGTTTACGTTCGTAATATTTATGTAATTTGCTAATTAATAACCTCATGTGGAACTGCATCTGTCTCCCATACTGTTCTTTTAGGTCACGGACGCATGCTTTCAGAGCCTTTCTAAATAATTGAATGAAATACGCTGTTTTCCAACAAGGCAACCCAGGGTGCTGACATATAATTGGCTAAACTGGCATCGTGCATATGAAATTGACCTAAACAAAGACAGCGTTCCGGCACGGAAAACCCATTTTCAAAGCAGAATATCTGACTTCAGCATTGTTTTTCCGTTAAACAAGTATGTTCACTTGGGATGTTTCTTAAATAGCTGCACACATATTATGGTATTTTTATGCTTTAGAAGAGTCAAAAACTTACATACAGCACCTTTAAAAAAGAACAAATATTCACAGGATGCTGAATAACTTTGACTTCAACTCTATATGTCCTATTAAAGCCAACTAGAGGCCAGTGGTGTGGATTTCAGCCGCTGTTATTGATGTTTACCTGAAGGCTGATTAGGAGAGACACGTGCCTGTGATGCTCTCACACTCGAAGTATGCGGTGATGTGGTGAGACACGGGTGCGTCCCTGATACTGCCACTTTGTTATGACTGACAGTAAACGCAATCAATTGTGCTCTTTGAGGAAGACAAAGACTTCTGGGTGAGATTAGCGACTCTGAAGTTCATAACAGTCTCTCGAGTGTCAGTTTTGACATCCAGCACATTTACACAAGGTTGACTAGTTGAACTAGAGCCGCGGGTTCAGATCCTCGGGTCTCTGTAAAGCTCTGCTGGGAGAAATCGACTTGCCTCGACATGCCCTGACTGGCTCAGTGTTAAGTTTTCCTTTCTCTCTGTATTCATCCCAGCTTGTGGAAATGTAAATTTTGACCCAAACGTTCAAACATGTGATCCAGTGTCTGCATGCATGAAATCGGCCTCCTCCAAACACACGTGCGGAGGGCAAAGTGCGGAAACACACACTCTTTTGTGCCAGCTGGGCCTGTTGTCTGTCACTAAGGCAACCAGGTGGGGCTGTCAGCTTCCAGGTACACCGACACCTGCTGCATTATTCATCTCTGGCTGTAACCCGACTACATGGGAACAAATATCCCTCGATGCTGGTCTGTAAGGTTACTTTAAACCCAGAAGCGCTTTGAGCTATGATTTACCCTACCCCTAAAGCGGAGATATATCCAGCTGAAGGCCGCACGAACCACAACCGTTTTCAGGCACACAAAATCCAGCACACAACGTTATAGGCCAAACCAATATGTGACGACGAAGTTAATGTATTAAACGTCTTCTCGGCCATCGTCACCAATATGGGGGTTTTTTTATAATATTGTTGATAAAATATTGTAACATTACAACAATAGTGTTTAACTGTTTCACAATTATTTTCCGATCGAGGCGGGCAAAGGATGGGCAAATGGCAAACATTGTTTCTGATCGCTATTCAATATAACAGACTGAACATTTTCTATCAGTCATCATAGATGTTCAGTCATTATTATCTTACAGAGTCAATATAGCAGAACGATCTAAATTGGACAGTTTTAATTTATATAATGGTTGAAGGAAATAATAGCAAGTTAATATGCATAGGCAATAACATCTTTATATGTAATAAAAAATCTTTTTACATTTAATAAATGTGAACACTATATTTTACTTAAGCGATTTAATAGTATTTATTTGCTTAATTTTCTAAAAACTTTTTTATTAATGATTTCCCACATTAAATACTCTAGTAGTTTATAGTAAGTAATATATTGTTTTTAAACCATAAAGTACTGGTAATTTGTGGTAATTATAGTTGCAACAAATTTAGCAATACAAACAAATTAACTATTAATAATGAATTAAAATAAGTTATATATATATATATATATATATATATATATATATATATATATATATATATATATATATATATATATTACTAACAGTTGCTACAGTTTAGTAAAAGATAGTAGTTTAAATCAGTTTATAACTATATTAATTTTAAATTATTATCTATAGTAATTCATTTATAATGTGACACATTATTGTTTTTTTTTTATATTTTACAACAAAACAATTTTAACCAAGTATGACAACATTAAGATCCTGAATTAGTTTATTACACTTAATACAATTAGACGGTCTGTTATGTTTTCTTTGTGTATGTGGATACGTGAAAAAAGTCATAAGTGTTTAACCAATTATTTTTATTTACATAATTTGAGTTCAGAAACTGTAGCGATGTTAAAATGATCTTTACAATAATGAAATAATGACTGAAATGGGAAACCATAAACTGTTGACAGTCTAATAAATGGCAATCATAGCACGGGCGTTCTCGATCGCCGTACTTGTGAAATACACTAGGTGGCGATAACGCTCCTAAGGAGTTAGTTAGTTACGATATATGGCTTGCCTAGAACGTGTGTGCTGGATTGTGTGTGCCTGAAACGTGTGTGCTGCGGGCCTGCAGCTGGATATTATTGCCTAAAGGTGCAGTAGGTCTTCAGAAACATTTATTGTTGTTCTAGTTGAAAGTCTCTTCACATTCCAATAGTAATGATTAAAGTAAATGATCTAAAGGCATAAAACTAAAAAATGTTTGTCCTATTAAAATTTGTCGAGCCGATAATTACCATAACTCTGATAAGTAGCCCAAACTGTCTCTCAACAAATGTAGATTTGTACATCTGCGCACCCATTCACGTACTGTAGATCCACCATTTGCTGTGACAGCAGTAAAAACAAATGCTGAATCAAAACTTGTTAAAATCCTGAATCAATATTGGAGTTACTTTTGCACGCCGGAGGACAGACGACACAATGGCTGAAGTATTTCTTTTAGACAGGTAATGTTATGTTTTAAACTATTTGAGTCACGCCAAAGAGCATAGAATCCCCAAGAGGTGACACTCTGTTGCTATTTGGGAAACAGCCACTAGATGCCGCTAGTGTCATGCGGTGGCCATTTTGGAACGAAAATTCCAATAGGGCAACAGCACGAATATCCAGATGTGTAAAGTAACAAACTACAAATACTCAAATGACTGTAATGGAGTAGTTTTTCTCAGGAATTGTAATTTACTAAGTAGTTTTATAAATGTGTACTTTTACTTTGCCTTGAGCACATTTTTAGTGCTGTATCGGTACTTTTACTCTACTACTTTCCTTCAACCTGCAGTCACTACTTTATTATTTCTTGTCTATGGGGATTAGAAAATTCAGTCCTGTGATTTCTGTCCAATCGAATTGCACAGAAGAGGTAAATCGCATCTTAATGAACTACCTCAAGACATGGCCCTGCTGAAAAATCCAGCTTAAACCAGCCTAAGCTGGTTGGCTGGTTTTAGCTGGTCGACCAGCCTGGTTTTAGAGGGGTTTTGGCCATTTCCAGGCTGGTTTCCAGCCATTTCCAGCCTGGTCTTAGCTGGTCAGGCTGGGAGCTGACCAGCCTAAAACCAGCTTGACCAGCCCAAACCAGCTATGTCCAGCTTAAACCAGGCTGGTCAAGCTGGTTTTAGCTGGTTTGAGCTGGTCATTTTCCAGCCTGACCAGCTAAGACCAGGCTGGAAATGGCTGGAAACCAGCCTGGAAATGGCCAAAACCCCTCTAAAACCAGGCTGGTCGACCAGCTAAAACCACCCAACCAGCTTAGGCAGGTTTAAGCTGGATTTTTCAGCAGGGGGGTGATTTATAATTGCAGCAAACTGTTTGGAAGTATTAAAAGCGTCAAGAAAAATGTCCAAAATCTTTGCACGCATTGACCCAGAGACTGTTTAGATGCAGGTCACTGATGAGAAGATGACGGATGTTTACTGTATGATGACTGAAATGGCCTTAAACATCCAGCAGACACAAGACATCAACATGATGTCAGATTGACGTTGTACCCCAATGTCTTGGGGACATTACATTTTGTTTGGAAATGAAAATCGGGTTGACATCAGAACCCAACATCAGGCCTATGTCAATGTACAACGTCCAACCTAAAAATCAACCAACTATCATCATCTAATGATGTTACAGCTTAATGTTGTGTTGACGTTACCACTATGCGGGTGATGCCGCCGGCCCCTCCCCTGCAGCCTGAGAGCAGAGCACCTCTCTGCGTACAGACGGCAAATGATTTAGAACAGGTGGCAGTTTGAAGGTATTTCCCTTGTACAGTCAACCCGATCTGCTTCTCCTTTATTTTAACTATTTAATTTGACCGTTTATTCTTGTTGCACAATCAGAGATGATTTAAGTGAGAGTTTCAGAACTTGTCTGAGTATATTACGTCTAAGAGATTACTGCAAATTCCCTACTCATCTACAATGATATACTGTATTCAAACAGCAATAAATTTAGTTAAATTGACAAGCTTACATAAAGCGTAGTGTGAATATAAAATACCCCATTTATTTACCATAGGCTGTTAAACAAACAGAAATGGTAGAACGCGATGAGGTCAGTAATATGCAAATTAGCGTATGACTTAATACCCCCCCCCCCCCCCCCCCCTCATGTGGTAAAACAATATCAGGATGCCACAGCATGACAGATTAACCAGGCTGAATGGTCATTTGTTGACCCCCCCCCCCCCCCCCCCCCCCCCCAACCAATCTACATTGTAAAAGCGATATATAATGCGCCAATATAATGACCTTATGACGATCATGTTTATGGCAGATTTATCTTGCCAAGTTGTCATGAAAAAAAAACATATAGGCATGTTATGATGTATTTGTTTGTCAATTTGTCAAAGACATCTCAAACAATGTCGAATTTGCATTTTAATTGACATAACTGAGCTAACAACATTTAATGACAGTTGTCATAAGCATGCATAAAACCTAATTCATGAATATAAGGGTGTCATGACCAGAGATGTATAGTAACGAAGTAGAACTACTTCACTACTGTACTTAAGTACTAAAAGGTTGTATCTGTACTCTACTGGAGTATTGTTTTTTCTCCTACGTCTACTTTTACTTCAGTACATATTTTCGATGAGTTTAATACTTTTACTCCAGTAGATTTTTTATGTGTTGCATAGTTACTCGTTACAATTATAAAAATGTTACGAATCAATCATTCATTGATCAGACGATCAAAGAAGACAGCGCTGCCTGCCTGCATTGAGAGCGCTTTAGTTTGTTTTAGACATGGAAAACCCAGAAATTCCACCTTCAACTCCTTCACTTTCAACTGTTCGTGGCGATGAGGAAAAAGACCACCCGTGACCCTATGTAGAGCCAATGTTTGCATTTGTCGGAGTGAAAGACAGTTCATATAGAATGAAGTGCATACTCTACCATCGGATTTGAAGAAACATGTCAAGTTAAAGATAATATAATACACAAAACAGCAGTTTGAGCTATCCATAAGAGCTAGATAAGTTAACTACCGTTAGCTACCCGCGGTTTATATCATGCTGCAATGTTCACATAACGTTAACTGTCTATCATAAAGGCTCTCACGCTGAATGGTGTTTTTGACCCATCATATACATATTTATTTATTTATTTATATTATAAATCGTAAACCATGGTTCTTTTTCTAAATTTTTAAATAAACTACTTGCAATACTTAAGTACAAAAAATGTTGAATACTTTATTACTTCCACTTAAGTATTGTGCTTAAAGAGCACTTCAGCTTCTACTCAAGTCACTTTTTTGATAGAGCACGTACTTTTACTTAAGTCTGGGTCTCTAGTAGCCTACTTTATACATCTCTGGTCATGACAGTCTAATGAACAACCCCTTTAAAGTGATTCAGAATTAACAAATCACACATATTCCCAATATTTTACTACATTTACAAAACCTTTCCAGAACTGAGGTTGTATTAAATTGCCTTTCATAATAGATGTCCAAGAAGTGTTTTTCCCCATAGACTATCACACATGGAGCTGATTTAGAGGAGTCCGAACCCGCCAGACAGCTGTTTACTATATTTCCCTTTCTTTTTGGAAACAAGTCAGGGTGAAAAACATGTGGAAATTAGCAAGTAGAAAACAAAACAAAACGCGTTCGTGGCAGCTGTTGATCATCTGCAGTAGGCTACTAGACAATATAGAGCCTTGTTTTGTTTAGCTCGCGTCTGGATTCATTTTTTCCAAAGCTAATCACACCTGAATATGAATCTGACAGGTTACTAAAGACCCTGGATGTGAACTTCTGCACTTTTTTGTGAGGTTTTGTTGACTGACTGACTGACTGACGTGACGTGACCACCGGCTTGTGATAACCGGTTCAGCAGAAATGCCTGATATAATTGCTTGAAAACACATGAGTCATTGTCTGACACAGAGACTGTCTGATGACAGGAGTACAACAGGAGGAGACGCTCAAACAGGAAGCATATTAGTAAAAATGTTGACCTAAAACTGGTCTCTTATGCAAATCAGCCAGACAAAGAGAGAGCGGGAAGTTCATGCCCGCTCCTTACAGCCAGAAGTTGAATATGAGGAATAATGCTGTGTGAGCGACATCTAGTGGTGAGAAGTTAAAATATAATAACACAACATTATTTGTTCAGAGGATTCTGCACACCTGTTAGTGACAGGAATCTGTCGATCCAACCACAGCCCTTATTCAGTTCAATTCAATTCATCTTTATTTGTATAGCGCTTATACAATGTAGATTGTGTCAAAGCAGCTTCACATGGAAGATTACAGTGAATTGAAACAGTGTCAGTTCAGTTTTCAGAGATTAAGTTCAGTTCAGTTTAGCTCAGTTCAGTGTGGGTTAATAATCACTACTGAGAGTCCAAACACTGAAGAGCAAATCCATCGATGCGCAGCTCTACAGATCCCGAACCATGCAAGCCAGAGGTGACAGCGGCGAGGAAAAAACTTCACCAATTGGCGAAAGCGAAGATTTTAAAAAACCTCGAGAGAAACCTGGCTCAGTTGGGCACGACCATTTCCCCTATGGCCAAACGTCTTGTGCAGAGCTGCAGTCTAGGCGCAGGAAGCTGGACCTCAGCGAAGACTCGTCTGTCCTTGGAGCATCACAGGAGTCAGTCATGCTCTCACTCCACGATGACCACCACAGCAGCTGCTCAGGATACGGCCTGGTCCAGAAAACCTTGGGATCATCTCGTCGCTGGTCTCGGATCGCGTCAGTGGCACTGCATAGTCTGAGGGCCTCGAGATGAGTACCCCCAAGTGGAAATACAGAATAAGGAGAATAATTAGCGTAGCTGCTGTTCATAGTGTATATAAATGAGAACCAAAATCATGTGTGGGGCACATCATGCGTCATACCGCTATGTACTGCACTGAGTGTAGATAGGCTAAAAAGATAGGTCTTTAATCTAGTTTTGAAGAGCGAGAGTGTGTCTGAGCCTCGGACATTATCAGGAAGGCTATTCCAGAGTTTAGGGGCCATAAATGAGAAGGCTCGACCTCCTTTACTCGACTTTGATATTCTAGGTACTACTAGAAGCCCTGAGTTTTGAGATCGTAAGAGCGGGTTGGGTTGTAGCGAGACAGGAGGTTGGTTAGATAAACAGGAGCTAGATTATTTAAAGCTTTATAGGTAAGGAGTAATATTTTAAATTCAATACGAAACTTAATAGGCAGCCAGTGTAAGGAGCATAAAATTGGGGTGATATGATCATATTTCCTAGATCTGGTAAGAACTCTGGCAGCTTATATTTGTATGTTTCTATTATATAAATCACGTTTGGCTGCATTAGGCTGATCATTATTTATTTATTTATTTCAGTCAGTCGGTCTTTATTCATTTCCCAAAGGCAATTTGGTTGCAGCATACAAGCATGTCACACATAAAGCACATTGTACAATACAATTCTACCCTAATTTTTAGGGTATACATATATATATATAAAACAATGGTTTGTTCTGTAGACTATCGATAAAAATATAGCTTAAAGGGGCTGATAATTTTGACCTTAAAATGGTTTTTAAAAAAATGTAAAACTGCTTTTATTCTAGCCGAAATAAAACAAATAAGACTTTCTCCAGAATAAAAAATGTTATCAGACATACTGTGAAAATTTCCTTGCTATGTTAAACATCATTTGGGAAATATTTAAAAAGAAAAAGAATTCAAAGGGGGGCGAATAATACTGACTTAAACTGTGTATATGTGAGTGTGTATGTATATATATATATATAGTATAATAAAAAATACTTTTTGATGCAAAAAAGGTTTCTCATGTGTTTCTCATCCAAATTTCGCCGAACTTTTACAATAATTGGCAGGAAGACATCTGCCGACACTGTGGTGAAAACCTCGTAAGCATACCATGGTTAAACAGTTCATTATATAAAAGCTCAACACTAATATCTTGCAAAATAACTAGTGAAATATTACAATATGCACTGTCATCATGAGGAAGACAGAGGAATTCGTTATTAGAAATAAGTTACTATGAAGTCATTCTCTCCTTTAAGCTGTATTTAAGAGCACTCATAAGGCTGTCATCTTTAAATTAGACGTGTCACCTGACATGATCCCCTCTAGCTCAGATGAATTAATATTCCCATTCATAATCCTGTGTTGTCAATATCTGCTAAGCTCTCTGTGTGTGTGTGTGAGTAATGTTAGTGTATGTGGAAATCCAGCTTAAGACGATAGATTGTGTTTCAGCACATTCCTGACAGGGAAGATCATGTGCAAAAAACCCTCGCAATCTTCACTCGCTTGTCTCTACATACCAGATTAATTTCATCCTTCACCCCCATATAGGAATCTGATCTGTGGGAATGTGTTTGCATGTTACAAATTACGTATATGACAAACAAACTCATGCAAGTGGATATTCTGAAATGTGAAATCCAAATATATGTATTTTATTTCAACCATTGAAATGAAACATGTATGTACATACTGTATATGTTCAAATATATTGATGTATACAGCGGGTGTGGAAAGTATTCAGACCCCCTTAAATTTTTCACTCTGTTAAATTGCAGCCATTTGCTAAAATCATGTTCATTTTTTTTCGTCCCATATTGACAGAAAAAACACAGAATTGTTGACATTTTTGCAGATTTATTCAAAAAGAAAAACTGAAATATCACATGGTCCTAAATATTCAGACCCTTTGCTCAGTATTTAGTGGAAGCACCTGATCTAATACAGCCATGAGTCTTTTTGGGAAAAATGCTTTTTCACACCTACTGTAGATTTGGGGGATCCTCTGTCATTCCTCCTTGCAGATCCTCTCCAGTTCTGTCAGGTTGGCTGATAAACGTTGGTGGACAGCCATTTCTCTCCAGAGATGCTCAATTAGGGTTAAGTCAGGGCTCTGGCTGGGCCATTCAAGAACAGTTTAGGAGTTGTTGTGAAGCCACTCCTTCGTTATTTTAGCTGTGTGCTTAGGGTCATTGTCTTGTTGGAAGATAAATCTTCAGCCCAGTCTGAGGTTCTGAGCACTGTGGAGTGTGTCCAGGATATCCTGGTACTTGGCCACATCGATCCTTTCCTTGATTGCATACCTGTCAACATTTGGATGTGAATGTGAAAATAAGGGATATGCCCACCATAATAAGGGAGATAACCCCCCCCCTAAAAAATCCCCATATTACTAAATATGTTCATTTGGAGCGGTTTCATTGTAAATAAACAGTTAAATGGTCAGTTATACATTTTTTTATTAGTAGTATTTACAAAAGAATAAATAAATAGTATAGATTAGCAGCAAATACATTAGCGAACAGTTCAGCTTATTAAAACTAATAGCTATTATAATGAAATAGAATCAAGCTATCAAATCTCATTACCCATTTCTTCATTGTATAATTTAAACATTCTGATTAAAGAGCAGCGAATGAATCTCATTTCTGATTACATTAACATGTGGCACTTTAAAAATGCACACAAGTTGCGTATAATGAAAACATTTGATTGCTTTCCTAACTTTTTATGCTCATTTAGGACTACATTAGTTGTGTTGGTAAAGTCTAGATTGGATACGCGGCCGGCCGGAAGTGCGATATGCACATTAATATAGCGGCATTTTTTTATGACACTGTATAACAATAATTAATATTTTTACATTACTGTGATGGTTGGGTTTAGGGTTGGGGTGGGGGTAGGGGTTATAAAATACAATTTATTGGGTAATTTAATAGATATCATAAATAATACTCGGTACAACTACTGTTTTTACACTTCTGTGACGGTTGGGTTTAGGGTTGGGGTGGGGGTAGACGTTAATAAAATACAATAAATCAGAAATTTCATAAATAACATAAATTATTCTCGTTAACTTCCGGCCGCAAACGTATCCGATCTAGCAACAACCAGTTGTGTTTGGAAAAAAACCCCCACCAAGATCGACATCTTTAGATGTTATTATTATTAACTATGTGTATATGTCTGTTCAAACACGCACCCAAAACCCAGACTTTTGCTCCATCAAATCGCGTGTGCAGAATCCGTTTAGGAAACAGCCTCTTTTTATCACTATGGAGCGCGTCAGCTGGCAGTCATGCACCCCTATATGATTGCAACCGGTCCATACAGTTGAAAAACACCCCCACGGCACGATGCTGCCACCACCATGCTCCACTGTTGGGACTGTATTGGACAGGTGATGAGCAGTGCCTGGTTTTCCACACATACCGCTTAGAAATGTTAGGCCTTAATTCTATCTTGGTCTCATCAGACCAGAAAATCTTATTTCTCACAATCTTGGAGTCTTTCGGGTGTTTCTTTAGCAAACTCCATGCAGGTTTTCATGTGTCGGGCCACTCATAAAGCCCCGACTGGTGGAGGGCTGCAGTGATGGTTGACTTTCTACAACTTTCTCCCATCTCCTGACTGGATCTCAGGAGCTCAGCTACAGTGATCTTTGGGTTCTTCTTTACCTCTCTCACCAAGGCTCTTCTCCCCCCGATAGCTCAGTTTAGCGGGATGTTTGGAAATCATGGTTTGGGGTTGCATTCAGTATGGGGGCGTGTGAGAGATCTGCAGAGTGGATGGCAACATCAACAGCCTGAGGTATCAAGACATCTGTGCTGTACATTACAAACCACAGGAGAGGGCGAATTCTTCAGCAGGATAGCGCTCCTCATACTTCAGCCTCCACATCAAAGCTCCCAAAAGCGAAGTAGGTCAAGGTGCTCCAGGATTGGCCAGCCCAATCACCAGACATGCACATTATTGAGCATGTCTGGGGTAAGATGAAGGAGGAGGCATTGAAGATGAATCCAAAGGATCTTGATGAACTCTGGGAGTCCTGTAAGAAACGCTTTCTTTGCCATTCCAGATGACTTTATTAATAAGTGATTTGAGTCATTGCAGAGATGTATGGATGCAGTCCTCCAAGCTCATGATGGAGTCAGACACAATATTCATTCGGTTTCCACTGCAGCATGACTTTATATTCTATACTAGACATTATTTCTGTTAAGTGACGAAAGCAAAGTCAGACCTTACTGTCCTAATTAAATCATTAAACATCAAGGCATGATCATATTTTATTGTGGTAAAATAAGCGTAATCTAGAGGTCTTTGCCTTTCATATAAGCCACTTCTGATACCAAATGATCAACTAGAAGTCAAGTTATTATTTGTTGTTTCTAAAACTTGGATCTGCAACAAGACTTTAGTCAGGTAGTGTACATGGGAGTTCTTAGGGTTTTGTGGAAAGACCACAACAAGCTCTGGAGTTGTAGGGAATTAGTCTGCGCTGAGCCATCTGCGCTCATAAAGCTCATTTGTGTCTGCTTACGAGGAGAAATTCGGCATTATCTGTTCTTACAGAGCGCTTGAAGAGTAAACGCATCTGTTTGAGGGGCAATACTCATGCTTTCCACCATAAAGAAGACCTGCACCGGTAAGAGACTCTATTTAGACTCTTGTTCAGAGTTTATTGTCTGTCAGGGATTCATTAAGCAAATGTGCTCATCGCCGGCTTTTAATCAAAAGCGCTGGAGGAATTAGTCGATTCAGCTCGTAAACAAATCAGTGTTTGTCCTGCTTTGTTTTAAATCCGCTCGTGCATCAAGACTTTATTATTATTTGGATTGATTTAGATGAATTATGATATTGTCATTTTAGCTCGTAAATAATATAAACTCAGTGGATTTCTGCTCTTGTGTAACCACCGTTAGTTTCTAATGAACCGATTGGCTCTGGGTTAATGACGTTATGACATAATAACTGTGTTTTTTAATACTTTATATGATGATTAAGTTCATGTCAGCTTTGTGCTTTCCAGGAAAATGTGTGTGAGAGTTGAATGAAATATTTTAACAAGGAATAACTAAAATGTTTGGGGGGTTTTTGGAATAAAATGACATTTATGAAGAGATTATTTTCCCAGTACTGGGTTGCGGCTGGAAGGGCATCCGCTGTGTTAGGGTGCACTCACATTATGCTATTCGAACTGTGCCCGGCAGCATTTCTGATTCGTTTGACAAGTTTGAGTGCTCCGAATTGGGCCCATGCGTGGTTTAGGCCGTACTCACACTATGTACAGTTGCCTTGAATCGGGCCAAAGCACGCTTGTCCCCCCTCCCGTCTCCCCCGACGGCCCGCACTCACATTACATTCGGACCTGGGTGCGCTTCCGTCATCGATGACGCGCTGCTCAGTAATCGCTCTCGCTCAGCACAGTGGAGATTTCTTAAGTTATATCGTTTAAGTCGTTTGATATGCGGCGACACGCAGTCTAATATTTTGCCGAACTTTTGACGCTCATAAACAATCATAAAGTCCTCGTGCTGCAGGAATTAGGAGGTTTGCTGAAGGCGCAGCTGACGTGCAGTGAGGAGTTTGTGTCTTTAATAATCTACGACAGTTTGCGTTCATTGAACAGTACAAATGATTAATGAATCCATATGAAACAGTCCCTTAAAAGTCACGTCTCGCTTTCAGTTTCGGGCTCAAGCACGCTTGCACTCACACTGTAAGCGTACCGCACCTGAGCCCAAGTGAACTGCGCTCTGGCCCACCTCTTCCAACCGGGCCAGGGCCGGCCAAGTGTACCGTGCCAGAGCCCGATTCAGAGCACTCACACTTCTCAAACGATCCGGGAAACGGGCCTGGGCACGGTTTGGCAAGCATAGTGTGAGTAAGCCCTTAGTTAGCCGGCCCTGGCCCGGTTGGAAGAGGTGTGCCAGAGCGCAGTTCGGTTTGATGCGGTATGTTTGTAGTGTAAGTGCAAATCCGCACCTGAGCCCGAAACTGAAGACGCGACATCACTTTTAAGGCACTGTTTCATATGGATTTATTAATCATTCTTTTCAATAAACATGAACTGTCATAGTTTATTAAAGATGCAAAACCCCTCGCTGCACCTTCAGCGAACCTCCTAAAGCCTGCAGCATAAGCTTTATGATTATTTCTGAGCATTAAAATGCGTGGGGGATCTCTTCAGAAAAATATCTGACTGTTTCACTGCATCCCAAATGACTAAAATAATACAAAACGATATAACTAAAGCAATGTCCACTGTGCTGAGTGAGAGCGCTGCTTCTGTTAAACTGAACAGTCGCATCATTCGATGACATAAGCGTGCTCCAGCTCGGAAGGCAAAATGTAGTGTGAGTGCAGGCGGGACAGAGGGGAGGGGAGACGAGCGCGCTTCGGCATGGTTCAAGGCAACTGTACCTAGTGTGAGTACACCCAACATATACTGGAATAGTTGGCGGTTTATTCCGCTGTGGTGACCCCTGATGAATAAGGGACTAAGCTGAAGGAAAATTAATGAATGAAGAGTTTATTTACAACAACCGATAACTCAGTTTTTGTTCATTTGTTGTGAATTGAAGAGTTTGTTTGCAAATAAAAAACAAAAAACATATTCAATCATATATTTGGGAAACAATTAGACAGCACAATGCAGATTGTTCAGCTTCAAAAAAGTTAAGAAAGCAATATTAGGTGGGAAACATTCATTTTAATCACAACAAATGTGTTATTCATATCACTTATTTTAATTTAAAATTAAATACGTGGTACATTAAAAAAAAGCTCGTTTGTGTTTTGTTTTTGTGCATTTTGTTTTATTGAAATTTAAAACGACACATTATCAGCCTTTTATTAATTAACATAAAACATGAAAACATCCAAAAACATGTGCTATAGGTGAACTGGGTAGGCTAAATTGTCCGTAGTGAATGAGTGTGTATGGATGTTTCCCAGTAATGGGTTTCAGCTAGAAGGGCATCCGCTGCGTAAATCATGTGCTGGATAAGTTGGCGGTTCATTCCGCTGTGGCGACCACTGATTAATAAAGGGACTAAGCTGAAAAGAAATGAATGAATGAATGAATGAAATGAGCATAATTTTTTAATCATATTTTTAGTGTAAATTACTTAAAGTAACTAATTACTGATCACGTAATTAAAATAGTTTTTAAATCACTCATCTAATTACTGTGTGAGAAAAGTAATTTAGCCTCTTTAATAAAGCATTTAATTACTTGACTCAACATTACTTAAAATCCCTACAAATCTCAATAGAAATTAAAGACTTTTAAATCTTTACATGTGAGTCAAACATGCCTTTTTTAGCTTTATTTTTTTATTTATACTCAAGCATTTTAATAACAAAATAATTCTTTCGTGAACTAAATAGAAATCCTTGCAAAAAAAGTTAAACATGACACCAGATTTTTATACAGCACATATCTTGTCATTAACTACACTGTAAAGAGTGACTAGTTAAAAAAGGGAGTAAATCTGAATAACTTGAAATGTTAAGTTGACTTAATTTATAATTAAGCACATAATTCGTTAACTTGCTCATTTTAAGGCAGATTTTTAAAGTGACATCAACTAATCGCTTTTTACTGTGCAAATTCTGACTCAATTCACTGTTTCGCATGTGCAGACGTGTTGATAAATGTGTCCTTATTTAGTTGAAAAGTTTGAATATTCCACAAAATGTATATTTGTATATAAACACAGTATTACTTTCCTCCTCTGTATTGATTTATTTACAGTATTTAAGACCAGTACATTCACTGTAAAAAATGCTTCGTTGTCCCAACACAAATCGATTAAGTTAACATAATTGTTTTTGCATATTTAAGTGGATTGAACATAAAACGATTAAGCATCACCAAAAAAACCTCAAGAATTGTGTTGATTCAGCTCATTTTAAACAGCCTAAGTAGTTTAAAATAAGTAGTTTTGCAGTGAAATCAATTGTAACTAATTAAATGACCTAAAACAGCTAAATTAATCCCTTACATCTTTTATTTCAGCGGATAAATCATAATTTAACCCAACACTGATTTTAATACCTGACTAATAACATTTCCTTTGATAATAAAGTGAAATAACTGAACCTAAACGTACAATAATAACAAATGTATACTGAATGCATCTGAAGTCCTCACATCTTTTCTTGACCCATTTATTATGTTTATTATATCTTTGTTATTATTTTCAGTACTTTTATGTGTGTTTCTATGTATTTCCTTCCTTTCTTGCACCTGTTATTGTAATGTGAAGATGTACCGATAATGCCAAATTGTTGTACATTAATATATGTTAAATTAAAATAATAATAATCATATATATTTTTGTTGCCCCTGGAAAACCATCACATGGACACAGACGTAAAGCGTACAACACTGAAGGCATAAAAAAGAATTTATATCTCCTCTTTAAGCTGTTGTCCAATGAATGATCTATTACTCTTTAGCTTTTTTTGAGTATGAATACTTAATGCTTTGCATTTTTGTAAACTTGATGTACGATGTTTGTAGTTCTTTTTTGTTGTTTTGTGTTTCTTACCCTGTCATTAATAAATAAATAAATAAATAAATAAATAAATAAATAAATAAATAAATAAATAAATAAATAAATAAATAAATAAATAAACTCTGAACACACGCGCGACTACAGGGATGGCCACAAGAGGCCAGTATTCTACTTTTCCAAATGTCCACATGTCAAAAAAATAATAATAATAATTGAGAAAGATTCCTGTCGGTGTAATTTTACTGAAAGGTTTGCGCGTCTGTTTCAGGTATGATTTGATTGATAATATTATTTATGTGTGCTTACTTTTAGAGAAATTCATTTAATTCATGTCCTCATTTTATCGAGTGCCAAACACCCGTCCTGTTCATTTGTTTGACGACCATGTTGAGGGAAAGATACACCGCAAACTATCACTGACGGAGTTCAATTTTTCAGTGCAATCTAATGGTTTCCTGTATGTTTTTGGACATCTTCCATGAGGGTTTATTGGTTTTAAAATGCCACCAATAGAGAGCAAAACAAATGAGACTATAACCAGTACAAAACCATTAGAACTTCCGTGATGGTTTCTACTTTCAAACAATATACAAAACCTCACATAAATAAGACTTGATTCAGGGTATTTCTGGCTTTGTAAAAGCTGTAAATTTTTCCATCACAGCCTTGTTGTCACAATGTGACATCACCTAACCTAACTGACTAACATTTATTGGAGTTTTACGACGTTTTTGCTTACGTTTGACAAAAAAAATTAACAGATGCTAACATATTAGCAGTAAGGTAACGAAGCTCACGTAGATTTTTTTTTATCTTGTTTCTAGCCCAAATATATAAAAACTCTAAAATTGAGAAGCATTTTCCAGACAAGCAAGACATAATGTCAAATAATTTTATGTTGAAAGGAAAAACAAGATTATTTTGCTTGTTTTAAGGAAAAACTCACTTAATATTGTAATTTTATTTCTGAACAAGACATTATGTTTTGCTTGTGTAGAAAAGGTTTCTTGATTTAAGGATTGTTAGATATTTGGACTAGAAACGAGACAAAAAAAAAATCTAAATAAGAAAAGCCTGGCTGGTTTTAGCTTGTCATGTGTTTCTAGCCTGACCAGCTAAAACCCCTGCTGAAAAATCCAACTTAAACCAGCCTAAGCTGGTTGGCTGGTTTTAGCTGGTCGACCAGCCTGGTTTAAGAGGGGTTTTGGCCATTTCCAGGCTGGTTTCCAGCCATTTTCAGCCTGGTCTTAGCTGGTTAGGCTGGGAGTTGACCAGCCAAAACCAGCTTGACCAGCCCAAACCAGCTATGTCCAGCTTAAACCAGGCTGGTCAAGCTGGTTTTAGCTGGTTTAAGCTGGTCATTTTCCAGCCTGACCAGCTAAGACCAGGCTGGAAATGGCTGGAAACCAGCCTGGAAATGGCCAAAACCCCTCTAAAACCAGGCTGGTCGACCAGCTAAAACCAGCCAACTAGCTTAGGCTGGTTTAAGCTGGTTTTTTCAGCAGGGACCAGGCTGGAAATGGCCAAAACCCCTCTAAAAATCAGCCTAGGCTGGTTTAAGCAGTTTTTTTTCAGCAGGGTTTGACGTTATATAGAAGGTATGTTATGATTATGCTAGTTTAATACCATTTAATACTAGTTTAACTGTCAGTATATATGAAAGTTCATAACTTTAGTGTCTTTATTATTATATATATTTTCAATTTACAACTTGGCTTACCCAATTCGCCTGTACTTCATGTCTTTGGACTTGTGGGGGAAACCGGAGCACCCGGAGGAATCCCACGCCAACACAGGGAGAACATGCGAACTCCACACAGAATAGCCATCTGACCCAGCCGGGACTCGAACCAGCGACCTTCTTGCTGTGAGGCGACAGTGCTACCCACTGAGTCACCTGGTAACAGCTAAATAAATTCATATATGCAAAGAAAACAAATCTAATTAGTTTACAAATGAAGTTCTGTGTAATAAAATGAAATGACGCAGGGAAAAAGTATTAAACGCATGAAGAAAGGAAGATGTAGAGAGGCAGTGAAAGCCCAGACAGCAGCTGAAATCTCTCAGTAGGTCTTCAGCAACCCTCTGCCCTTTCTCAGTGTAAATGAATATTAGCTGATTTAGTCCAACATCTACATTAGCAGGAGGATGAAGATGAAACCAGGGTGGACATTTCAGCAAGACAGTGATCCAAAACACAGCCAAGGAATCTCTCAAATGCTTTCAGAGAAAGAAAATTAAGCTGTAGAATGGCCCAGCCAATCCCCTGACTCGAATCCAATAGACCAGGGGTGTCAAACTCAGATCCTGGAGGGCCGCAGCCCTGCACAGTTTAGTTCCAACCCTGCTTCAACACACTTACCTGCAGGTTTCAAACAAGCCTGAAGGACTCAATTAGTTTGATCAGGTGTGATTAATAAGGGTTGGAACTAAACTGTGCAGAGCTCCGGCCCTTCAGGAACTGAGTTTGACACCTGTGCAATAGACAATACAAAATAAAGCTCAGATTTGATAGACGAGACCCACAGAACCATCAAGATTTTAACACTCTGTTGAAGTCTGTGATGGTCACACCTGAGCAGTGCATTCTTCATATGAGAGGCCTCTTTAAGCTGCTATCACCAAACATAAAGTATTAAATACGTTTCAGTAGTTCAGTACATTATGCTTGTGTCAGTCCAGTGTTATTACACACAACTCATTCATCAAATTGTTTTGTTTTATTTTTGTGTTTGTATTATTTGGGTTTTTACCCAAATCTGCATCAACATCTCCTTTAGAAATATTATTCCCAGGAAAAAACATGACGTGTTTGATACTTATCTTCTGTATAAATTAATAAATAAATACAAAGAATGCTGAAATTGCCTAAAGGGCCTCCAAATCACCAAATCCGCCCTTGAATACTGTAGTATATGTTCGTTTTACTACATTTCAAGAGTTCACACTTAACTGATGATTGATTATAAAGCTTGTTTGGCATGCTGTCCCGGGAGAGAGCCCTGAGCTTATGAGATCCTCGAGCCCTGGGCTCCCTCCCGTTTGGGGAGTTTGAGCTCAGGTAGATCTCGATGACTCCTCCCGGCTTATTTGTAGCTAAGTAACGAATATAGATGACTGAGGAGAGGTGTACTCGCTGAGAGCTTGACTATGGTATAAATTTTGTGTGTTCAATTTACTTAGGGTGCGTGTTATTTGGACTGTGGGAGGAAACCGGAGAACCCGAGGAAAACCCACGCGAGCACGGGGAGAACAAGCGAAACTCCGCACAGAAATGTCGTCTGGTTTAGTAGGGACTTAAACCAGGGGCGTTCTTGCTGTAAGGGAACAGGGCTAATCACTGGGCCGCCGTGTCGCCCGTTTGAAAAGGAGGGAAAGTAGGGTTGGGTGGTGGTGGTGGGGGGAGCGAGGGGTTTCAAGACGAAGATATTGAGATAAGAAAACTCTGGTTATTTATAGTGAGTTAGGAATCATGTGATTACTTAATCGATCATTAGCTAATGCTGGAACAGCGGAGAACAATCATAAGCACGTGATCCTCTCGAAATTAGTTTATAACTAATTTAACATGTGGTGTATTGAAGCATAATATTCCCTTTAGTTATAGAAAACTACAATATTGAGTAATCTATTTATATTACTATAGTTTAGAATCACCACAGCATATTCATTCAAGTACAGCATGGCTCAAAAACACTACAATGCATACAGTACAGTGCAAATGACTAGAAACTGGGTTACTATAATAGTTTTTCTTTTGTCTTGAAGGAAGTAAAGTTCGTCACAGACGTTCTCGAAGGCCTACAAACACGTCCCTCGCAAAAGTTTGCATGTTTTCAAAGCCTTTATTTTGGGCCACAGTGTCCCAGAGTAGATTTACCTTCAATAACCATTTATTAAATCTCTCCCCCCATTAAAGTCGCAAGCTTCCAAGAGCCGACTGCATTAATCCTGATTACAGGCTGTCAAGCGGAGGAAACGGGGTCTATGTGTCAAGCGTGTCATCGAGAGATGCTTTTATCCGCATCTGCATCTCTCTGCCTTCAGTTCGGGGCGGGAGAAGCAGCCGACGGGGGTCTCTGAGGGTCCCAGGATGGACCGCAGCATCAGGAGGGCGAGTGGTTCCATCAAACGGGGCTCCATCAAGCGCTCCACATCAGGATCGCAGAAGGTAAGAGAGCAAATACTACAGTAATTTACAGTAAATACTGCAGTGTTTTTGAACTGTGCTGTAGTTGAAGCGCTGGAATGAATCTGTTGTGGTGATTCTGTATGTGCTGTATGGTAACACAACAACAACAACTACAGCAATGTAAACAAATTTGATGCAATACTGTAGTTTTAGTACTATAGAGTATATTATAGACCAGGGGTGTCCAAACTCGTCCTGGAGGGTTGGTGTCCTGCATAGTTTAGCTCCAGTTTTCTTTAACACACTTGCCTGGAAGTTTTAGTATATCTAGAAAGAGCTTGATTAGCTGTTTCAGGTGTGTTTAATTGGGGTTGGACCTAAAATATGCTGGACACCGGCCCTTCAGGATCGAGTTTGGCCAACCCTGTTATAGACCATTTTAATGTGACGATGTCATTGGTCCATGAACATTTCCTGCTCATCAAACTATTTCGTAACTGTAACAAGAGGTAATTCAATCATAACTGAATGCTACAACAGCCATCATAACATTATCAATACGTGGCTCTTTCTGGATTCTCGGAAGCTATAGAAATTACAAATGTAAAACAGGAAATACAACGGGACCGTTGTTTTTGTTTACAACACTCAAAATGGTCTATACCAGGGCTATTCAATTAGTTTGTCATGGGGGCCGGTTCATGAAAAGCATCCTAAACGAAGGGCCGGAGAGATATGACTTGCTATATGAGTGATAACACAACAGCAATATAAGAGCCTATATATGTTGTATTTTTGCTCCTTAAGACACCCACGTTGGCTTTTTCTACATTAAAATGTTAATATATTGTATTTTGAAACTACATAACATCACTGCATTGTACAATAGACTTTTTTTCTTTTCTTTTTTTTACAAACTTTCAAATGTTGTATTTCAGAGCACAACAAAAGCAGTGCATTGCTGAACTAGGCTTCTTCTACATTCAGACACATTCATATGTTATTTTTTGAACTGCATAACAATTAGGGATGCAACAATTATAGATTTTGGTTGTACGATTATAGAGTCTGAAGAATAATCATGGTTTGACGGTTATCACGTCTAATATAAATTCAAGCTTTATATTAGGTGAGCTATTTAGATGACCTGTTGTTGCCATCTGCGTTCATGCATACATAATCATCTTAATATTAATTCGTCTTCCATATCTTTTGTTTACACTGCACTGAAAGGCACGCACAACTCTCACCGTGAGATGTTTTCTACTGCGTGCGCCCGCAAAGACGCAAGCGCATTGCTCCGCTTATGCGCGCATATTGTCATATATTCTTACATTAGAAACAACAAACTTGCAAGCGGAAAAGACGTGATATGGGAACGGCCGCTGCTATAGTTAATCCGGTGTGCGGGCGTATTAGCCTCAGTGTACATACTTGGAACTTTAAACTAGGGCACAGTTGGCAACTTGGCATAACTTTGTTTAACTGCAGCAGTTTCCTTTTGTTCCGTGCAACAGAAATGCGGCTTAGAGAAGCCTTTACGATTAATTGTGACGAATTAAAGGGCAGGTAATAGTGAAATCGGCTAATCGTTGCATCCCTATTGACGATATCAGTGCATAGTACAAAAGGCCTTTTCTACAAACATATCCAAATATTTTTGGCTGCCCGCACTACCAACCCAGTGGCGCAGTAGGTAGTGCTGTTGCCTCACAGCAAGAACGTCGCTGGGTCGCAGGTTCGAACCTCGGCTGGGCTGGGTCAGTTGGCGTTTCTGTGTGGAGTTTGCATGTTCTCCCTGGGTTCGCGTGGGTTTCCTCCGGTTTCCCCCACAGTCCAAAGACATGCAGTACAGGTGAATTGGGTAAGCTAAATTGTCCATAGTGTATGAGTGTGAATGTGTGTGTGGAAGTTCCCAGAGATGGGTTGCGGCTGGAAGGGCATCCGCTGCGTAAAATCGTGCTGGATAAGTTGGCGGTTCATTCCGCTGTGGCGACCCCGCAAGGGACAAAGCCGACAAGAAAATGAATGAATGAACGAATGCCCGCACTACTCCCTGAATGTCAGGTGACTCACGCTCTGCGCAGCTTGCAGCTCATGCTGTATTGAACAGGCGCACGTCACTTCATAAATATAGCAGCCGTTTTTCGACTGAACTAAATTTTTTTTGGATGTCTTGGTCACACTATTTGGAAGGCCGGAACAAATAGCCTCGGGGGCCGGGTTCGGCCCGCGGGCCGCCAATTGAATAGCCCTGGTCTATACTATAATGCACCACATGTAATTGTAGTAAAACTAAAGGATACTACAGTATTTATTGCAGTTTATCAGTTCAGTGTAGCGTTCGTTAAACACTCAAACTGCTGCTTGTTCAAAGTACTTGCTTAAAATGAGTTGAAACAACACAATTTTGGACAACTTAATTGTTTTATGTTCAGTCCACTTACATTTGTACAAGCGTTAAGTTAACTTAATCGATTTGTGTTGGGATGACATGAAGGAATTGTGTGGATCCCTGCATTTTTGTTACACTGAAAGGAGTACTATCACACTGTAAAACCCAAAAAGTTAAGGTAACTCAAACCATTTGAGGAAACCGATTGCAACAAACCATTAAGTTCAAAAACTAATCCTAATGAGTACTGTGAACTTAATCCATTTGAGTAAATGAAGCAATCTGAGCACAGTAAAAGCCAATAAATGAAGAGAACTCAAACCAACTGAGTGCTGTAAAACCCAATAAGGCAACTCAAACCGTTTGAGGAAACCAGATTGCTACAAACCATTTGAGTTAAACTAATCTATATGAGTACTCTGAACTTACTCCATTTGAGTTGAAGTAATGAGTAGGCAGATTTCCACAGATTTTTAGCCCATCATTGAGTCTATTTATTTACTTGTGTAAATGTGCATACATTTACTCAGTTTTTGAATTAATTTCACTAATAATATTGACTAATATGAAAGTGTTCATTTGATTTCTTTACAATACCGTTTGTAAAGTATTATTTTCTGTCTTTTAGAGATATACTATATGAGAGACTTGCTTTGTTTACCAAATAAGTGGATCTAGATGGATTTGCATTGTAGAGATTAAATAAAAGTTCAAAAGCTTTTGTTTTTTATTTCATATAGTAAGTTTATTAGTTTTTGATACTCTCAAAATAATTCTGCAAAAATCAGCAGATTTTTTGCAAAATTCTGCACAGAAATAGCAAAACATGTCCGCAGATTCTGTCCGACTCTAGTAATGAGGTATTTACACTGTCAAAAGTGACTAGTTATTTAAAGCTAGTAAACCAATTGCCTTAAAAGAAACAAGTTGACTTTACAAAAATAATTCAACCTCCTAGGGCCCGAGTGTCCACATATGTGGACAGCACATTTTTAGCTCTTAAGTGGCTGTTTAAAATACTTTAAATGTTTTATATTTTGTTACAGACGTACAGTGTCATCCTGCAACTGTTTTGCAGGATATGAAATGTCCCAAACCCTATTTTTAACTGTCCAAAATGGGGAGAAAATGTTGTTTTTACTCTCTGATAGTCAAAGCAAGTAAAAAAAAATGTCTATGTTATTTATGCATTAAAAAACATTCAGGAAAAAAGTGTTTTATGTAAATTGGGATCACAAGTCCACATATATGGACATAATTTGTCTCTAAAAGAACATCATCTCAAAAGATGATACTTATATTTTTATTCTAATTAGGTTCCAATAAGCCCAAATTGGAAAGAGAAATAAAAAAATGCATGTAAAAAACACCTTGGGCCTTAAGAGGTAAACCCATTGTAACTTGGAACTCTTAAGTTGACTTAATTTTTATTATTATTATAATGCAATTTGTTTTAATCTTTTTTTTTAAATAAATCAAACTAATCACTTTTTCCAATACACATTTATTATATTTGTTTTTTTCACAGCTTTTCTGTATCTAGCAAAATGATCTGCTCTTCCAGACTCCAGTGTGTCTTCTAAATTCAATACAGACAATGATTGTAGATTTTATAGACTTAATGAAGCACCAAATATGTAATATTGTAATAATTACAGTAATTATTTGAAAACAGACGTGCTAAAATAGACAACATAAAAAGAATTAGTTGACTTTAAAAAAGTGAGTACAATAAGCATAATTCTAAAAATTAAGTCAGCTTAACAGTTCCAAGTTACAATGGGTTTCTTACGTTATTTTTGTAAAGTCAGCATGTTGCTTTTAAGGCAATTGGTTTACTTTAAGTAACTAATCACTTTTTACAGTGTAATTAACTCATTACCTTCAATATTGAGTTCAAAACTCTTTTCAAATGAGTAGAATTAACTTTCAGTACATTTTGAGTCCACTACACTCATTTCATTTAATAAAGTTGACTGTTGGGTTTTACAGTGCATATTTGTTATGTTTTACACTACTACAGTATGGTGAAGTGATGCCACAATTCTCAATAAAATATTGAACCGTTCGGTACGACATCCACGGTTCAATACGCGCTTGTGAATTGCTGTTTTCTCGGTTTTACGTTTAAATAATTTATGTGCGTTTTATTTCTCTCTGAATTGACTGTTTGTGTGTGCCTGTAAGTCTACGAGCTGAGTTGAGGAAACTCCTCCCCGTGAGTATATATTCAATAACTATGCTCTAAACATGTTGAGTGGCGGTGAAGAGGGAAGCACCGGTGTCTTTCAAATCTCCGGTGTGGGGACATTTCGGTTTTGCCGTTGAGTAATGCCGAGTATAATGCCGAGGAAGAAAAAACAGTAAGCTAAAAAATGACTGTGCGCACTGCAAGCATTGTTTTACACGTATAACCAGGGCTTAATTTGTGCCGGAACACGCCGGATCCGGCGCCTCATTTTACCGATCCCCCTCCTCAACCTCCCTCCTCCCCGTCCGCTGTTCACTTTCATTTTCTTCCGCGATTCCCCAACCCTCTTCACGTTTGTCTGCAACACCCCCACGCGACACTTCTCCATCCATGGGTAACATGCCAGATCTGTTACCCCGATCTGTTTCGGGACCTCGCAATTCACAAATTAAGCACTGCGTATAGCCTACTCAAACGGAAACACATGACTGAACATCTGCGGCGCCATCACCCAGCAATATCACTCTCTGAAGGCAGAATAGCAGAGAAGGTAATAAAGTCCTCCAATCCTTCGCTGAATCTTCCCAGCAAACATACTGTTTCCGAGAGACACTTACAAATGTTTATTTGAATTGGTAAATTTATGTTCATTAACTTCACATTCATGTTTATTTTCAAAATGCAAGAATTTATGTGTTGCCCAGTTTGTACATGGGCTACCAGCAGCTGTGAGATTTCAGTGTTCAATTTTTTTATTATACAATACACCAGGAACTAGTGTACCTTTCTTGGCTTTTAAGTAAAATAAAGGAGTATTGCAATAAATCGTTTTATATGTTTTTCTCCTATTGCATTAAGTATAAAATAACAAAAAAAAAAAAAAAACACCAATGTGTCAAGCCATCAGAACCAAACCGAAAACCGTGTTAAAAACCGAGGTATGTATTGAACTGTAGGCTAACTGTATTGTTGCATCCCTAGTATGGTGTATTATTTACTGTAAAACACTATATTATATATTGATGTCTTTCTTTGACTTCTGAAAAGACTGAAAGTGTGTGACGTGATGCGATATCAAGGTTATTATCATTCACTAAAAGCAAAAACTCTAGAAATATAATTATATCTTGAATTGTTTTGTTTATTTCAGCTACACACTGTGCAAAATGTGTCATGACAACAAATGTTTTTATTTTGCTATTTTTAGCTCGTTTTAGTTAGTTATGCAAAGTTTAAATAATTATTTTCGTCAGTTCGACTGATGTCGGGATGGCTAGAAAAGTTTGTTTGATTCAACTAAAACAATTAGGCAGAAAAATGTTTTGTCTTTTTTTTTACACTGGAACAGTTGGATTTTTGTTGATTTTAGGTACTTATTAAAATAAAGTAAATCAAAAAAGTACAAGTTCTTCTTAGGTAAGAACTTCTAGCAGAAGCGACCTTCTTGCTGTGAGGCGATTGTGCTACCCACTGCGCCACTGTGCTGCTCTGTAATACAATATTAGAAATATTAATAATGATACTTATTATTTTTATTATTGTTGTTGTATATATTAAAATTATTCAATACAGAATAATGTTTTACACAGCTGAAAGGCTCATGCACTATTAAAACGAAAAGTTATAAAGTGCAGATTGATATTATATTTTATTATTTGATGTTAAAACTATTTAAAGCCTAATATTAATCATTTGTTCATGCAAAAATACAATGCAAAACACAGTTATTGAGGATAATATAATATAGTAGCTCTGGTTACTTTTTTCTGGTTACAGTTTGGGATAATGAGCAAAAATGAATAATAATACAACACAATTATGATAGTCACCCCTTTATAGTTTTTGCTCTAACCACAGCCGAAGCATAATATAATATTAATATAAGGTTTACATAATATAAGATAATATTAAAATAAGGTTTAATATACTATAACTGATAATACAATCTTAATGTTTAATAACATAATATAATATAGTATAATATAATATGGTTTAATAATATAATATTAATATAATATATATAATATAATATAACATCATACCTAATAATTAATATAATGTTTAATAATATAATATAATATAATATAATGTTTAGATAATCATCATATAGCTAAATATAATATAATATCATATAACATATACTATAATATATATTATATGTTTAATAATCTAATATAATATAGTATAATGTAATTCACTATAATATAACTATAACTCTACTATAATATAATATAATGTTGTAATAATATAATATAAGTCGTAGTATAATATAATATACCATATACTATCATATAATGTTTAATACTATTAACTCATTAATATAATACTAATATAATATACATATCACTATAACATATACCTATAATATAATGTTTAATAATATAATTATAATATAATATTAATCTAATCTACACATATACTATAATATAATGTTTAATAATATAATATAATGTAATGGTAATATAATTATACTATACACCTTATCGATAATATCATATAATGTTTAATAATATACCTATAATATAATATATAACATATACTATAATCATAATATAATGTTTACATAATATAATATTAATAGTACTATAATATAATATTAATGTTTAATTAATATAAATATTGTAATGTAATTATAATATAATTATAATATAATATACTATAATTCTAAATAAT